>CAUYQU010077756.1:0-80412 GCA_963574635.1 Cheracebus regulus | reverse complement strand
AGGAGCTGCGATCCCCTGTAGGAGGAGAGGCATTCTGATTTCGGGTGTTCTCAGCCTTTTTGCACTGGTTTCTTCCCATTTTTGTGGATTTATCCACCTGTCGTCTTTGTAATTGCCGACTTTCAGATTGGGTCTCTGAGTAGATGTCTAGCTTGTTGGTTATGAAGTTTTTTCTGTTTCTTAGTTTTCCTTTGGGGGGCACCCCTTCCCCACAGAGCTGGGCCTTCCTGGGTTCAGCTGTGCTTGCTCTCAGTCCTCAGTGCTTCCAACTGCTGTTCTCCTTGTGGGGATGGGACCAGCGGGGCCTTTGGGCACCCAGTCCCATACACTCTGCACCGAGAAGCGCTGCACCGGCCAAAAGAGTCACGCTGGCGACCCGGGTGGCTCCTTCACCGGGAATCTCCCAGTCTGTGGGCATCAAAAATTCATCTGCAATTGCAGCATCCACTCGCTCTCTGCGCTTTTACTGGGAGCTACAATCCTGAGCTGCTGCTATGCGGCCATCTTGGATCTGTCTCCGCCCAGTGATGAAGTTTTTTCTGTTTCTTAGTTTTCCTTTGGCGGATGCCCATTCCTCACAGAGCCAGACCTTCCTGGGTTCGCTGTGCTTGCTGTGAAACTCTCAGTCCTCAGCGCTTCCAATTGCTGTTTTCCTTATGGGGATGGGACCAGTCGAGCCCATCCGTCCAGTATACTCCGCACCGGGAAGCATGGCACTGGGGTACTGGCAAAACAGCTGTGCTGGCCAAAAGAGTCGCGCTGGCGACCCATGTGGCTCCTCTGCCGGGAATCTCCCAGTCTGTGGGCAACAAAAATTCATCAGAAAATGCAGTGTCCACTCGTTCTCTGTGCTTTCACTGGGAGCTACATTCCTGAGCTGTTGCTAATCGGCCATCTTGGATCAGTTAGTTCTTTAACAGACTACAATTGTTGTCTACATTTTCTTATCATCCATTAGCTTTTCAATTCTCTTATATTAGGTTTCCACAATCAATACTCCACAAAAAGCTATTCTCAATGACTTACTTGCCAACACAAAAGGATATATTATTTGACATTATCATACTTGATCACTTTTAGATTTTTAGGCATTATATTGTTAGCTTCTCTTCATGCCATAGGGATGTTTTTCCTTGACCTGATCTTATTTTAATTCTGTTCTACCTAATTTTTCTATATCCATGTCCTTTATCAGTTTGTCTCCCTCTACACAGCTTTTTCATTGGAGACAACAGTTGAGTGGTTCAAATATATGGCACAACTGATCTCCACCTCTCTCCATTTCTCCTACAACTGATCTAGAGGTTAGACGTAGAATGAAAATTATTTACAATAAAATGATCTGGACAGTTATCACCGATTGACATAAGGTGCACCAAATATTGTTCTTTCCCAGAACTTTGTCCTTTGCCAGTCTTCACTTCTCACACCCTCATCTACATACTTTTCATCATGCTTTCATGCTCAGGAAAGGAGATCTTCCCTAAGAAATACATGGAGGAGTTATCAACATTTTTGTAGTCATGATAATGGGTGAGATCACTGAGGGAAGGAAGACTAGAGAGAAGACAATGCTATTGTTTTTGAGAACCCACTATAAATGCAAGACTAGACAAAGAATATACATGTTACCTTTGAAACATTACAGAAAATTCACCTATCTGAGAAAAAATCGCCATGTGTGCTATATTGGATACCTATGGAGCTGCTTCTTAGCAATACCTAAGAAATGTTCCCTCCCCTCATCCTCATCCTAATCACGATGACAAAAGCTGAGTTCATACATCACGACCCTCACCTTCCTCATTACAGTTAAATGGTTCAGAGATGGGCACTTGACCCAAGATGAGCTAATTGGGTAATAAGTTTCTTACTCAATGTTTGCTGAATGAAGGAATTTTTGATCGGCTGCCTATCTTTTGTCAGTGAGCAAAGGAAAAACTGAACTCACTGGTAAGAATTGACATAAGGGGACCTCTACAATTCTCGATTCTATGAATTCTTCTTTCAACATTGTAAAAACTACCAGAATACTTGACTCACCCAAAGTTGTCTGTCAAAATATCTCAATGTTTATTTAGGTGGCTTTAATGCGGCCGGACTCACCTAGTCACCATTCTATTGTTATGTCCATGAAGTCACTTTTTACATCCAGGACAACTCCTAGGGATTTATTTTCCTCTTTGAAATCTCACTTCAGAGACCCGGATTCACTACCGACCTTAATACTGACTTGAGCCATTCTATCCCTCGGGATTCTTATCTCCACTCAATTCTTGAATATTGGCTACAGGCAGTTACCAGAACTCCTTGTTTTCTTTCTCCCTTGAAGAAAAGTACAACATATTCAGGCAGAAATCATTCCATTAAACCAACGCTTTAAAAGATTACTGCTTGTCATGTTTTGCTCTTTGTAACAGCATCAGAAGCAGGTCAAATAAGCTATCATGATACCTAAAGGGATTTTTCAATTCAAAACATTTGAATACAACAAAAATAAAGCTCTAGATTTTCTATCTTTATAGTTAATTTATGCTGAATAACTATATTGTGCATAGAATGAATGTCTTTTGATACTGAGTTGCTATTTCCCTCTCATATAAGAAAAAGGTTTTTTTTTTTTAAAAAAAACAATTATTAAGAAAATTGTCTCTGTAACATTTGGATTTGCTTTTTCCTCCAAGTTTTATTGACATTTTGGGCCCCCAATATTCTCTTCCCAGCAGTCTGAACCAGCATGTTGTTCCTTATTCCAGGCCTTTGTAATCACTTGCAAAATGTTCTTAGGTTTTTGCTTATGCACTAATTCAAAAGTATATATTTTTTTTTTGCGTGAAAAGAGTACAGCTTGTGGTCCATCCTGAGACCTTTGGGCAAAACTGGAAGCTGAACTATTTTTAAGGAGAGCATCATTAGACATTCCCTTTGCAGAAGGTCAGGGCTGTGATGGTCAGAATTTAGTTGAAGCCTCTGTAGTACAGGCTAAAGGCTACACCAGTACACAGGTCTTCATACTAATCACTGTGGAGAAGTAGCTAAAGAAAGCAAGGTCTCAAAGATTAACAAGTTACAAAACTACATCCACTTTACAAAACTCTTACAGCTATAGTTAATTATTTTTTTTATCTTGTGCACATTGGTAGCTAGAAACTGCCCTTTAACTTCCACTGCCTTCTTTTATTCTTGAGGGCAGATCTCACCAAATATTCTTCCTTCCTTTTGATTCCCATTAAATGAAAGTACACCTCTAATTAGAGAAGAACTGGCATGAATCAGCTCATGAGATGCTGTTTAAATGAGTTATTTCCATTTTTGAGACCCTCCAGAGGGGTGAAACCTATTTCAGTGGTCCCATCTGGGCTCTTGCTGTACTTTCTTAGAGTATCTGGGTTTTACTTGACAACCCAGAGAATAGTTTAGGACAGTACTTATCACACGCTTTCACTCAAGCACTTTTAAAGACAGAGGAGAATTAACTAATATGTGGTAAGTCTATAGAAATAGCCCAAAGGAACACATACTCCCACACACAGGGATACATAACAATTGGGGGAAATTTGGTTCACAGCTTTTAGACAAGGCTGTGTCTTTCCCTGAGGTCATTTTATGAAGAAAAAGTTTAAAAATTAAAATAATTTTGCTTTCAAGAACCATAGAAAGATATGCATATGTGTGTGTGTATTTCTGTAGCTGTTGAATGTATATTATGTAAGTGTATATAAGTGTGTGTATACACACATAGCATACACACACACAGAGTTGACACTTTACCAATGCAGGGCTTATGGTTGGCAGCCCTTGTGTGATCAAAAATTTGTGTGTAACTTTTAATTCCCTAAAGACTTAACTACTAATAACCCACTGTTACTGGGAGCCCTATCAATAACATAAACAGTTGATTAATATATATATATATTTTATTCTATGTGTATTATACACTACATTACAATAAAGTAAGCTAGGGAAAAGAAAATGTTATTAAGAAAATCATAAGGAAGAGAAAATATATTTACTATTTGTTAGGTGGAAGTGGATCATCATAAAGATCTTTATCCTCGTCATCTTCACGTTGTGGAGACTGAGGAGGAGGAGAGGTTGATTTTGCCATCTCCTATGGAAGAGGTGGAGGAGGTGGAAGGGAATGCAGGAGAAGCAGGCACAAACTGTAAATTTATGAAAATACTTTGTAATTTTGCTTACCTTTTGCTTCTTCATTTTCCTAAAAATGTTTCTGTATGATATCAATCCTTCTTCAACTGTTTGCTTTAGTTTCAGTGCCTGCATCATAGAAGGGCCCTTGTAAAAACAGTTAAAAGCAGTCTTGAATAACTGAAACCCTTTTGCTGGATTGCCTAATGGCAGGTTGTTTTCTGGCACTGTTTCTTCTACATCTTCTTCCTCATGATCTCGTGTTTGTTCAGACGCACTCATCTTCATCGAATCTTCCATTAATTCCTTTGGTGTTGTGGTGTTGTCTCTATTAGCTTCTTAATTTCTCCAAGATCCATACCTTGAAACCCTTTACCCCTTACCTTTTTTTGTTATATCCACAATCTTTTACGGTTGCCTTGACTGGCTCTGTTATAAATCTGGTAAAGTCATGTACAACATCAAGAAAGTTTTCTTCAACAGAAATTTATTGTTTTATTTATTGACTTGATGGCTTTCATAGTCTTTTCTATAACAATGATGACATCTTCAACAGTGTAATCCTTCCAAACTTTTATGACATTCTCTCTACTGGGGCTTTCTTCAATAGTGTTGACAATGCTTTCTGTAGAGTACCAGGTGTAATGAGCCTTAAAGGTCCTTATGGTCCCCGATCTTGAGGCTGAATTACAGATACTGGTTTTGGGCACACGTAAATCACTTCCACAACTGTGTTGTTGAACTTATGACATTCTGAATGCCCAGGGGCATTGATCAATATAAAAAAATCTTTAAAAGGCAGTCTCTTACTGACAAAGTACTTCCTGACTTCAGGGACAAAGCATCAATAGAACTAATCCAGAAAAGGGGTTCTCATTGTCCAAGCCTTCTTGCTGTCCATCAAAGAAACTTTCAGTTGGTGTTTATCTTTTCTCTTCAAGGCTTTTGGGTGAGCAGCTTTATAGATAAGGGGAGTCTTAATCATAAATGCTACTGCGTTTGCACAAAATGGTGGAGTTAGCATATCCCCTTCTCTCTTAAATCTTGGTGCTTGCTTCTCTTCCTTATTAATTAATGTCCTTTTTGGCATATATTTTCAAAATAGAGCACTTTCATCTGCATTTAAAACCTGTTCATAATGAGAACACATGGACAAAGGGAGGGGAATGGAACATCAGATACCGAGGCCTGTTGGGCTGTGAGGGACTAGGGGAGGGATAGCATTAGGAGAGATACCTAATATAGATGATGGGTTGATGGGTGCAGCAAACCACTATGGCACATGTATGCATATGTAACAAACCTGCACAGTTTGCACATGTATCCCACTAAAATATAATTTTAAAAAAGTAATAGAAAAACAAATACAGAAAAAAAACCCTGTTCATGCAGATGTTCTTTCTTCTCAATGATTTTTCTTAATGGTATTTGGGTATCTGTCTGCTGCCTCTTGTTCAGAAGAAGCTGTTTCTCCAGTTATCTTGATATTTTTAAAGCCAAACTTTATTTAAAATTATTAAACCATCCTTTGCTGGCATTAGATTCTCCAGCTTTAGATCCTTCACCTTCCATTTGCTTTAAGTTGTCATATAATGACTTCACTTTTTTCAAATCATATTAGTGTCTAGGTGTGTCTTTCTTACAGCAATCCCATATTTACATAAAAATGACATTTTCAATATGAGGTAAAAACTGTATTTCCCCAAAAGTACAACATTTTCATGCCTGCTGGCATAGCTACAGCAAAGGCTTTATGAATTTCTTTATCTTTTTTTACAGGGGTCTTTGTACTGGATTCATTTATCTTGAATGGCAGCAAACCATGGCTGCAAACCTCAGTCTAAGGTACGTACCAAGAAATTCAACTTTGTATTGTAATGTCATCACTTTTCTATGCTTCTTGGGAGCATCACTAGTGATACTTTGTATGGTCCCTTGGTGTTATTCAAGGTTCACTAACCACGATAAGAAAGACGTGAGAACAACAAGCAATCACTCTACTGTGATTCACAATTTACTAAAGTGACTGCTCACACAAAGAAAATTAGCCTCACATGACATTTTCAGTGGACATTTGCAACATTTGAACTCACTACAATAGCAACAGGAGGTGACTATAAAAGTATTAGCGTAGTACGACATGTACTTCATTTTGTGTAGTTATGATTTAATATTATATCTTTCTGTTTATATTTCTCTTGACTGCTAGTGGCACCATGAATGGTCTATAAGTGCTTGTGTGCATAAGTTTTAATGAATTTTAACTTTAGGTAATAGATTTCTGTGCATTTTATGATAGTAAATGGTAAAATAGACTAGTATCTACATATATTTTGTGTATTCATGACATACTTGGCTTTTTCTTACTTTTTGTCAATATTTCTAGGCTAAGCAGTTCATCTTTAAGTTTTTTCAAATTGTTGCAAATCTCCATACACCTTTCTAGTATATTTACTGGAAAACCTCCATGCATAAATGGACCCACGCCGTTCAAACCCATGTTGTTCCAGAATCAGCTGTATATCCATTTGGATTTCTCTGTTTTTTCCTTCATCTTGGCTTACCCTTATAATACACATGAGGCTCACCACAACGTTAAGATCAAAGTTGATCTTAGAAATACACCAAGCTTCATTCTCTTGCTAAGGACTATGATTATACTACTGTAGCTCTTGTCCCTGCAAGCCAGCTGATTAGTTAATGACCAACAATTTTAGCAAGAAACAAGAATCTCTGAAATGCATTGACTACAGCTGCTAACACTGAGAATAAGGAGGACCCAGTTGGCAGGAAGACGAAATAAACAACCTGCCACAATTGGGGAAATATTTTTAATCCCAAAATATAGACTTTCCTAATTCATGGCAAAAGTTAATAGGGCAGCATACTATGTAAAAATCCTTAGCAAAACTCATAACCAAGATGCCATCAGTTATATTGAAACTGACTCCTCTGGCCAGCAGATGCCACAGATCCCTGTTTATTCAAGTCTGGCCTAAGGATTATCTTAGTGAGAATCTCTTAGTTGACTTAAAAATGCAGATTCTGCCAGGCATGGTGGCTTATGCCTGTAATTCCACCACTTTGGGAGGCTGAGTTGGGTGGATCACAAGGTCAGGAGTTTGAGACCTGCCTGGCCAACATAGTGAAACCCCATCTCTACTAAAAATACAAAAATTAGCTCAGCATGGGGGCATGCATCTATAGTCCCAGCTACTTGGCAGGCTGAGGCAGGAGAATTGTTTGAACCAGGGAGGTGGAGGTTGTGGTGAGCCAAGATTGCGCCACTGCACTTCAGACTCCATCTAAAAAAAAAAAAAGGCAGACTCGAAGACCTAATACCAGACGGACTGCATCAGCACTTCTAGGGGTGGTTCTGCAGTTGCTGAACTTTGAGGACCTCAGCAATGAACAGGTGGTTAACTAAACTATGGCCATTTGGATCTCATTTCTTTTTACTTTCTTCACCGTTGACTTGTTTTCGCACTTTGTTATGTGATATGCTTATCCAAGTCTTCTCAGAAATCAGAAGGTGCCCAAGGTTTTGAGGTCATTTCCAGGTTTTGAGATCCCACTATAAAAATAATGAAATATCAAAACACGGTTACAAAAGTGGGCAGAATTGTGGTTGGTTTTATTTAAAATCAGTTAACACATTAATAGCACTTTCATACATTAGTAAAACCACTTAATAGCTATCATAAAAATTAGATATCATTGGCAGTAGCAACAAGAATTATATATTACTCGGAAATAAATTGAACAAAAGATGTGTAAAACCTGAATGGAGAAAATTACAAATAACTTTTGAAGAGCAAAAAGAAAAGGAGCTGAGTAAATTGACAGATGGGATGGAAAAATTCATTATTGTGAAATATGATAATATCCACTCAAATTAATTAATTAATTCAGTGCAATTTCTATTGGAATTTCAAGGAAATTTTGGGCTGAATTTTAACTAGTGATTTTAAATCAATATAAAATAAAGACTTAAGACAACATAAAAGTATATACTCCTAAAAGTAGGAGTATATACTCTAACAGAGATTATGTCTAAGTATTCTGCTTCAGTAACTGAAACAGTGTGATATTGGCTAAAGAATAGGCAAATAGATAAATGAAACGGAATTAATTGCCCTTAAAAAGGCCTATAGAAAGTTCTGGGTATTACATTTAAGCCTTTAAACCATCTTGAGTTGATTTTTGTACATGGCATAAGAAAGGGGTCCAGTTCCAGTCTTCTCCATGTGGCTAGTCAGTCACCCCAGCACTGTTTGCTGAGTAGGGAATCCTTTCTTTTTTGCTTGTTTTTGTCAGGTTTGTTGAAAATTAGGTAGCTGTAGGTGTGTAGTCTTATCTCAGAGTTCTCTATTCTGTTCCATTGGTGTATGCGTCTGTTTTTGTACCATTATTACGCTGTTTTGGTTACTGTAGTCCTGTAGGATAGTCTGTAGTTTGGTAGCATGATGTCTCCAGCTTTGTTCTTTCTGTGAATGATTACCTTGGCTATCTGGTTTTTTTTTTTTTTTTGGTCCATATGAAATTTAAAATAGTGTTTTCTAGTTCTGTGAAGAATCTCAATGGTAGTTTAATGGGAATCACATTTAATCTATATATTGCTTTGGGCAATAGGGCCATTTTAACAATACTGACTTTTCTTAACCATGAGCATGGAATGTTTTTCTGTTTGCTTATATAATCTCTGACTTCTTTGAGCAGTGTTTTGTAGTTTTCCTTGTAGAAATCTTTCACCTCCCTGATTATCTGTATTCCTAGGTATTTTATTCTCTTTGTCGCAATTGTGAATGGGAGTTTGTTCCTGATTTGGCTCTCAGCTTGACTGTTTTTCATATATAAGAATAACAGCAGAATACATTCTTAAGCATACACAGAAGATTCTCCAGAGTTGCTATGGTCTGAATGTTTGTGTCCCCAAAAATTTGTGTTGAAGTCCTAACTTTCAAGATGTTAGGAGGTATTAGGCAATATTAGGAGGTGGGACCTCTGAATGGTGATATGAAGGGAAGGATTACAAATCTCTTACAAATGGGATTAATACCATTATATATGGGATTTGTGCCCTTATAATAAAAGATATCCCAGAGAGATCAATCATCCTTTCTACCATGTAAGATTACAATGAAAATATGATCATCTAGGAAATGGGCTATAGCACAGTGAAGGAAACAAGCAAGAAGGTGAAAAGGTATCCCATGGCCTGGGAGAAAATATTTGCATACCACATATCTTATAAGAAGTTTATACTCAAAATATGTAAGGTACTCACATAAATAGCAAAATAAAGCAAAACAAAAAACTTAGTTAGAAATGAGCAAGGGACTTGGAAAGACGTTTTTCCAGAACGGACATAAATATGGCCAACAGATATACGAAAAAGTGACCAATATCACTAATCATCAGGGATTACCAATGGACTTGACATTTCAGTATAGTAACTGTTTTTGCTTCTCTGGGGAGACAAATATCTGTGTTACAGAAATCTGTTAACAGGCTATTACTGTTAGTAAGAGTGAGGCACTTTGGCTTCAATAATTTAGCCATTTCAGTTTTCAATATTTTCATCAGGGAAATGCAAATGAAAACCTCAATGAGCTATTACCTAACACTTGTTAGGATAGCTACCATCAAAAAGACAAAAGATAACAAGTGATGGCAAGGGTATAGAGAAAGGGGAATGCTTGGACACTGTTGGTGGGAATGTAAATTAGTGTGGCCATCATAAAACAGTATGGAGATGTCTCAAAAAATTAAAGATAGACCTACCATATGGCATTGCAGTTCCTGTTCCTCTGTTGGGAATATACCCCAAAGAAATGAAGTCAGTACCTCCTACAGATGTCTGTGCTAATACATTCATTGCAGCATTATTCACAATAGCCAAGATATGGAAACAACCTAAGTGGCGAATGAATGAGTGAATGAAAGAAATCATCACACACACACACACACAGACACACACACACATGCATTTCACCTTGTTCTTTGTTTTCTTTGCTGTGCTAGGGTCTCTCTCCTAGATGGTCATATTTTCACTGTAACCTCATGTGGAAGAAAGGATGAGTGATCTCTCTGGGATATCTTTTACAAGGGTACTAATCACACACACACACAATCATTATATATATATAATATATCCGTGTGCGTGTATATATATAATTACTGTATGTGCATATATATATATATGTGTGTGTGTGTGTATGTATGTGTGTGTGTGTGTGTATATATACACGCACACACACAATAAATTTTTTTCAGCCTTACAAAAGGAGTACTGCCAATTGCAACAACATAGATGAATTAGGAGAACATTATGCTACACGAAATAAGCCAGATATGGAAAGAAAAATTCTTTATGATGTCACTTATATAGAGAATCTAAACAAAGCAGTTAAATCTATAGGAGCAGAGAGTTGAACAGTGATTAACAGGTGCAACGGGGGAAGGCAATAAGAAGAAGTGGGTCAAAAAGTATGAAGTTGCAGTTTTATAGGATGAATAAGTCTAGAGAGGTAATGTACAGCATAAGATCTATAGTTAATAATGTATTGTACACTGAAAATTTGCTAAGAATAGACTTTAGGTGCTTTTACCACAGCATAAGTAGCTATGGAAGGTGATGAATATGTTAATTTGACAGTTGCAATCATTTCACTATATAAATGTATAACAAAACATCATATTGTATCATATTGTATACCTCAGATACAGACAATAAAATAATTTAAAGACAAAACAAAATCTATTACATGTATTAGAGTGAAGTCACTTCATCAAAATAAAACAAAAACACAAAACCTAAATGTACATCAACAGATGAAAGGATAAAGAAACTGGTATATATCTATAATAAAATATTATTAGCCCTATAAAAGGAGAAAATCCTATCATATGCCACAACATGGATGAGTCTTAAAGACATTATGCTAAGCTAATAAGCCAGTTACAAAAAAAGACAAATAGTGCATAATCCTATCTCATGAGGTATCTAAAATAGTCAAACTGTTAGAAACAGAAAGTAAAATGGTGGTTGCCAGGCCTAGGGGGAAGAAAAAAAGGAAGAGTTATTGTTCAATGTGTATAGAATTTCAGTTTTGTAATAAGAGTAATTTCTAGCAATTTATTATAAAACAGTGCCCATGTAGCCAACACTTCTATCATAAAACAGTATGGAGGTTCTTACAAAATTAAAAATAGAACTACCATATGGCCTAGTAATAAATATAATTTAAAAAATTATTACAGTAAATTTTAAATTATGTATTTTCTACCACAGCAAAAAAATTAGATATATCATGAATAAAAATTATTTTGTATTTTAAATATTTACTTTGAGTAATTTAATGCTTTTGTCATATGCATGCATGCATGTAAACTTTATCTCTGTCTTTCTGGTCTCCCTGTTTTTGTCTGTCTCTCTGTCTGATGCTGCATCTAGCTAATCAAAATTTTAGTGGTGAGATACCATCTCACACCAGTCAGAATTGCTACTACTAAACAGTCAAAAAACAATAAATGCCAGTGAGGTTGCAGAGAAAAGGGAACACTTGTACACTGTTGGTGAGAGTATAAATTATTTCAGCCATTGTGGAAAGCAGTATGGTGATTTTTCAAAGAGCTAAAAGTAGAACTACCACTTGACCCAGCAATCCCATTACTGAGTATATATCCAGAGGAATGTAAATCATTCTACCATAAAGACACATGCACATGAGTGTTCATTGCAGCACTATTCACAATGGTGAAGACATCAGATCAATCTGTATGCCCATCAGTGACAGATTAGATAAAGAGAATGTGGTACATATACACCATAGAATACTAAGCAGCCATAAAAATGAACAAGTTTGTGTCTTTATGGGAGCATGGATGGAGCTGGAGGCTATTACCCTTAGCAAATGAACACGGGAACAGAAAACCAAAAACCACCTGTTCTCACTTAGAAGTAGGAGCTGAATGATAAGAACTGTGAACACAAAGAAAAAAACAACAGACACTGGGGTATACTTAAGGGTGGAGGGTGAAAGAGGGGGAAGAGCAGAAAAGATAACTACTGGGTACTGGGCTTAATACCTGGGTGATGAAATAGTATGTACAAACCTCCCATGTGACACATGCTTACCTATGCAACAAACCTTGATATGTACCCCCAATCCTAAAATAAAAGTTAAAAACAAATAAACACCAAAAATATTTTAATAGTGCAAAAATCATAAACCAGCTTTGTAGAACTGCCCCTGCTTTCTTCATTCCTCTACCAATGGACTTGACATTTCAGTATAGCAACTGTTTTTGCTTCTCTGGGGAGACAAATATCTGTGTTACAGAAATCTGTTAACAGGCTATTACTGTTAGTAAGAGTGAGGCACTTTGGCTTCAATAATTTAGCCATTTCAGTTTTCAATATTGCTTGTAGAAAAATAGACTTGACCCTTGTCCAAGGGCTGCTGATTCAGACTTTTTAATGACTTCTCATTTATTTCATTCCCAATGCAATTCCACAACTATGCAATAACTTCAACATCTCCAAAGCAGAATCTGTAGAGATTATTTTACAGAGAACTGAGATTTGCAAGGATATACATGGTGATGATTCAGAGCAGGTCATACAAAAGCAATAAAAAGTTTTTCTACAACTTATATGCCCTTTTGTATAATTTGTTCCTAATTGGCCTCCTATGGCTATTTGAACATATTACCACAAATAATTTGACACTCCTCCCATTGAGAAGTGGGATCTGTGTTTCTTTCCCTAGAATCTGAGTGGGTATGTGTCTGCTTTACCAACAAAGTATGATGAAAGGAGACTAGAGGCCTTCTGAGGTTAGGTCATAAAAGACCCCTATGCTTATTCCTTGTTCAAGGGAATGGCCCTCTAGAGCACTCAGACTCCACGGATAACATGTGCTGTACAAAAGCCATGATTTTTGAAAAGTCTATAGCATATATGCATGCTCTCTGGAAGATAGCGTCAGTTGAACCCAACCTTTAAGTCATCCCACTACAGGCACCAGATGTGGAGAAGAGATCAGCTCTGGGGCTAGTTAGCAGCCAAACACTCACAGCAGTAGGTTTACATGGTCATATGGTGTATTAGTCAGTTTTCACGCTGCTATAAAGAAATATCTGAGACTGGATAATTTATAAAGAATTGACTCACAATTTAATTGATTCACAATTCCACATGGCTGAGGAGGCCTTAGGAAACTAGTAATCACAGCAGGAGGTGAAGGAGAAGCAAGGACCTTCTTCACATGGCAGGAGGAGAGAGTGTATGTCAGCACAGGAAAAACTATCATTATAAAATCATCAGACCTTATGAGAATTCACTCACTATCATGAAGACAGCATGGAGGAAACTGCCCCCTTATCCAGTCACTTGCCACCAGATCTCTCCCTAAACACCTGGGGATTACAATTTAAGATGAGAGTTGGGTGGGGACACAAAGCCTAACCATATCGTATGGTCATAGGTTTTTGCAACATTTGCAAAAGTAAAATATTTTAATTCAATTTGAAAAATAAAAATCTCTGTGTTTTGTGTTCTGATATTGTATGTAGGAATTAATTTTTTTTCTAAGAGAAATCCCCTAAATCTTCAAGGTAAGTATTACGACCTCTTTTTGTTACAGTAGGTAGTCAGGCAGACATGAGCAAGGCAGGAGAGGGCCCCCGCAACCAGGAATGTCAGGCAACCATTAAGTGATGGTCATTAACTTTTTCTTTAAAATAATAATTGGTTGCAGCCAAGCCAACTCCAGGGAAAAGCAATCTCCAAATAGATAGAAAAAAACTAAAACTGGTGATTAGCAGCTTCCCAATAAGATCTTAGGAGTCCAGCAAGTGGGCTGAAATATGTGCATTAAGAGGCAAAATGGCAGAGCTTAACTGGTATATGATCTTCTAGGATGTTTGACTGGCAACACCTCAAGTGAGCATGTGTACAAGTCCAGTAAACACACTGCACATGTGGACTCTCCCATGTGCTGGCAGTTCACTAAGCATGTGGACAGCCCACTCCAAGGGCAGAATCATGAGAGAAGGAATGCAAGACCCTGGAAGCATGCCAACATATGAAACTTCAAGTCAAAAGGTCAAACTTGTGCACCTGATCTCTCAAGTTGCCTGCTTGTCCCAATTCCAACTGTACTTTACTTCCTTTGGTTCCTGCTCTAAAGCTTTTTAATAAACTTCGACACCTGCTCTAAAACTTGCCTCAATCTCTCACTCTGCCTTATGCCTCTTGGTTGAATTCTTTCTTCTAAGGAGGCAAAAATTGAGGTTGCTGCAGACCTGTATGGATACGCCTATTTGCCAAAATTGTTCCTACAGGTAACAATATTACATATAGGAAAGAAACTCTAAATCAGTAAATGGTGCTCCTAATGGAGAAGAAGTAAGGGTAGAAGCAGGGTTTCAAACCCAATTTTTATTACCACAGAGTTTATTACCTTCACAGAATGCTGTCATTTAAAGAACAAATAGAGAAAATATGGAAAAAACAAGTACCCATGAATGCTGTATATAAAGATTTATGTGTATTTTTATCAGGTTTATTGAAATACTAATATTTAGGAGTATTCCATTTTCATTTTCAAACCCTCAAGTTTTGGACTTTTGATATTGCGATGATAGGTTAAAAGAACTTGCACAAAAAAGAAATCTTGAGGTAGTTGGCATGAACTGGAAGCTGGGTGGGTTGATTTTCAGGAGTGGTGGGATGAACTAAAGGCTGATCTTCGCTGGTTTGACAGACTGGAAGCAGATTGCTTTAATTAGGTGAGAAGAATAATGAAAGAAAGGCTGCCTACAGTGAGCTGGGGTTGGGGAATGGGGAGGATATATAGATAAAAGTACCTTATACCAGAGGTCTCTAACCACCCCCAACCTCACTCCCTGGGCTGTGGACTGGCCCATGGCCTGTTAGGAACCAGGCCCCACAGCAGGAGGTGAGTGGTGGTGGGTGAATGAACATTACTGCCTGAGCTCCACTTCTTGTTAGATCAGCGGGGGCATTCGATTCTCATAGGAGCATGAACCCTATTGTGAACTGCACACACAAGGGATCTAGGTTGTGTGTTCCTTGTGAGAGTCAAACTAATGCCTAATGATCTGAGGTGGAATAGTTTCATCCCAAAACCAACCCTCCCAACCTTCCAGGACAAAAGTGGCCCCTGGTGCCATAAAGTTGGGGAACTGCTGCCCTACACAGCTAAGGATCTAGAGCTAGCCTAGTGGTGGAGTCAACACAACCCTGAGGTGGAGGTAGGGGATGAGAGCGAAGCAGCTACAGTCAAGGCAGCATGAATACCCAAATTCCTGCCATACGATGCAGTTGATCATCTTCCTGAGGCACCTACCCATGCCCAGTGCCCGGCCCCAGAGGGAGGAAGCTAGGGATGACCCAGGCACAGAGGCAGCAGCAGGGCCATTGTTGGAGCAGCAGTCCAGGCCTTTTCTAAATGGGGCACGCATTTTCTGGTCCTTGACAACCACAAAAAGGAGATGTTTTGCAATCACACACAAAATGCAGGGAGAGGGAAATTGTGATGTCCCAAAACCTTAACTTCTAACACCCCCAAACATGTTTTTCAGACAGGAGGAGGATGATGGACTATCTAAGACTCTGAAGACCTCTTGTTTTTCTTGACCAACCCCATCTCCATGCCTGGAGAAATAGGGTCAGTTTCCTGAATCTTAACACAGCACTGCATTTTTGCATCCTTCTCTCCAGAGGGGTGGATTGGATTGGCCACCCCTTGCTTTATATCAGGGATCTTGAGAGATCGGAGAGTTTTATGGGCAATAATCCACCCCCAATTTTTTTGAAACTCCAGTTTTATCAGCTGCTCCTGAAGAGAACTCCATAGTTCTCTGCTTCTTTTTGTCTTCTTGAGCCACATGTGAAAGCCTAGGAATTTGCCCAGAGTTTGGAGTAAGCTTAAATTCTGTGATAATCTCTACAGATTAGGATTTGACCCAGAGGTTAGTTGTCAAAAGGTTCCCAATAAACAGAGAGTAGTGCTGTATTGTACAGAATTTGGAGAGATAAATTTTTTTCCAAGCTTCAAGTCAGGGCAACAGGCAGAATGAAAATGCAAATTTCAGACTCTTAGCTCAGATCTACCTAATCTAATTTAAAATGCATTTATTATTGATTTACCTAAAGGGGAAAAGAGTACAATATATAACAATTCTCTCTTTGCCAATTCAGACATCAAAGACACAAAAAGGCAACCATGGGGAAAGCTTTAAACATTAACAATGCTGAAATGAAGAAGAATGTTTTTAGGTATTTCCATGTGTTTTTTTTTTTCACCAACCTGATATATGCTAAGTCTTGGGAAGCTCTAAAAGTGTCAGGATTATAGACGAACTTAATACCATGTTGTAACAAGTAATATTCTCAAATAACTTTTATTTCAAAGGGTATTTGAAATGATAAATGCCAAATAAATTGTCCTACTTTCTATAAGAATGGTTCAGTCAGAGTCACCGCTAACCTACATAGTGGCCTTCTGGGAATTAGAAAATAATGTCCCTGTGGGTGAAGGCAGCCCACGTGGCACTCAGCTGGTGATGAGCAGCAAAAGCTGGCTCCAGCTTCTTATCTGGCATCAGGGCACTGTCACATAGCAATGTGCAACAGCTCTAGTTAAGTTAAAATAGGTTAGGAAATTACTCCTGAGTGGATAAAACTTAGGTGTGAAGTCTCAAGAAATGTGTACAACGTGGTTTGTAGAGAACTTTCTTGGTTCTGTAGAAAGCTTTATCAATGCCAGCCTTGAACATATTACCTTATGACTGTGTCTCTAGTCATCAAATAATTTCTCACACTAACTTAAGAAAATATGAATCCAAGTCCATGGAAAAAGAGAAGGAGGGCCAACGCTTAGGCTTGTAGTGTCCTGATCAGTTATTCATTTACCTCTCAGCAAATAGTTCACAAAATGGAATTTGCATTATCTTGGGTAATTTGCTTGCTATCATATACAAAAGAGACTCCCTTGAAAGAAGCTATCACACAAATTTTACATTTCAGAAGTGTTGCCTTTGCTAATGTGTTTTCAAATCGGGAGGGAAAATGTAATCCTCCCTCCATCTGGAATTTAAAGTAGAACATGAGAAAGAGCTGAATGTGTCGAGTAAAACTCAATGTTAAAGGTATTGTGAATGGATGGATAGCTGATACTTTAATGGTTCTTTGGGGGCATATTTTATCCCTGCAAAATAATGCATAATCATTATAAAACATGCAGACAATACAAAAGTAACAAAGGAAACTCCTCGGCACCATTTCCCAAATCCTACTCCTCTCATCACAGGAAAGCACCATTAAATGAATGAATACTTCCAGATTTTTTTCTAAGAAATTACACACACATGTCTTTAGATATCATTTAAGCAAACATTTGTATTAAAGTAGAACATACATATACAAAAGTATACATATCATAATTTATAGCTCAATAATTATTATAAAAAGTGAACACCATATAATCATCACCCAAATCAAGAAACAGAACATGATCAGTTCCTCAAAGGCCCCCAAATGTTTCCTTTCAATCTATTTATAATTTTTGTATATAAATACAATAATAAGGTATATATTTTGTGCCATTTACTTTTCCACTTAAGATTTTTATGCCAAGAACATATATACTTGTTATACCACTGTATAATTTTCCTTATGGACTTAACATAAGTTATATTGCCTTATATACAGACATTTGATTTATTAAATTGATCTTGTTCAAAATTTTAAGCTCAGGTTTCAATTCTTTATTTTACCAAAATAAAAATTGTTCTTTTGAATCTTTATTTTACCAAAAAAAAAAACCCAATATTGCTAAAGACCAATTTTTCAAACATGAGAATGCAATAACCCACAGATCAATAAAAGACTTCCAGGAGCCATTCATGGTTTCCTCTGAGTGATCTTTATAAATACTTCTTAGGTTGATGGGACAAGCAAGATTTTCTTGATTCCTTGTCTCTCCCTCTCTCACAGGGGCAAGTGTGGCTGGCCAGGGCCTGAAGAAGGCTAACTAATTCATGCTGCAGGATGAATCCTGGAGTCAGTACTGTCTGAGGAAAAAAGACATTCTGATTTGTAGCATGTGCCAAATGCTGTGATATCTATACTGCTACTGTGACTGATTTCAAGTGACCAATTTGATGTCACTGAACATAGAGTTGGGACAAGATGCAAATAATTAGCTCTTAAAAGTGGTTGCAAGATGCCTCCAACACACCCCTGCCTGGGGTCCAGAAGGAAGAGAGCAAGTGTAATCACCTAATGGGTTCTTTCTGACCACTGCACAGACAAAATCAACTCACTGGGACCATGTCATTGCAGCAGAAGAAGAGTTTAATTGACACAAGGCTGGCCCATGATGGAGAACTGGAGTTATCACTGAGGTTTTCAAGGATAGTTGGTGAGCCAGAGAGTAGGGAATGTGTGCTGTTGATCAGTTGGGGGTGTCATTACAGGAGTGTGAGAAACAGCCCTCCTGTGCTGTCCATCTCTGGCTGGGGCCACAGGACTGGTTAAGTCATGAATCAGGAGTCCCGGTGGGGTCAGCTGATCTTCAGAAATGCAAAAGTCTGAAAAGACATCTCAAAAGGCCAATCTCTTTTGCTTCGGCCATAGTGATGTTATCTACATTAGTAACTGGGGAAGTTATAAATCTTGTGAATTCCACAACAATTGCTGGTTATTTTATTGTTTAGCTATGCTTACATCTTTGCAGTCTCCTTTCCTAATCCTGTCCTTGTGGCTTTTTATTAGTTTTACAAAGGTGGTTTAATTTTAGGAAGGAGTATTATTATACTTGCTTAAGGTTAAGCTATAAACTAAGTTTTTCCAAAAGTTAGTTTGGCCTTTACCCAGGAATGATCAAGGATAGCTTGGAGTTTAGAAGCAGGATGGAGTCAATGATGTCAGACTATTCTTACTGTTGTAATTTTGCAAAGGTGGTTCATGAGGAAAAGCAGGAAAAAGAGCCAAATGAACCATGAATGAGTGCTTGTTTAAAATAGAAAATAAAATAATAATAACAAAAGGAGCAGAATGGAGATCTGAAATAATTTTCAGTGGTAAATTGAAATGAAGAAACTCCTTGGGCATTGCTTTGAACAAGAGTGGAGTGTCCAAGGAGTGCCTTTCTGTTCTATTCTAATTGGTCACTTGATATATGGTACATGAATGCTTGAGTGTCCAACTCAAGAGGTCAATTTTAATTATCAATATAATAATCATGGATTATAGAGGAAATATGCATATTGTGGAATTTTCCTTCTTCTTGCCTGTGTTAGTCAGCAGAGAGAAGGAATAACCCCCATGCCCCAAACACAAAGCAGAAATTGAGACAGGGCTGTTGGATAGAGTGTTTTTCTCCAAACTAATTGCCTTTAGTCGAGGCAAATTTATTTTGTTCATACCATGAACTAAGGGCCATTCTTGGTGTTCAAGGAAACTGGTAATCAAGAAAGAGAAAGTTAATAGAAGAGAGGCTAGAAAAGTAAAGCAGGATTGGGAAAGGGAAGAATACTCATTTAGCACCTTGCCATTAAAACATGATGCTATCAGAAAAACCCTTCTAGACATTGGCTTAAGCAAAGACAGCAAAGACATCATGACGAAGAACCCAAAAGCAAATGAAACAAAAACAAAGATAAATAGATGGGACTTAATTAAACTGAAAAGCTTTTGCACAGCCAAAGAAAAAATCAGCAGAGTAAATAGACAACCCACAGAGTGGGAAAATACTTCACAAACTATGCCTACAACAAAGGACTAATCTCCAGAATTTACAAAGAACTCAAAGAATTCAGCAAGAAAAAACCAATAATCCCATCAAAAAGTGGGCTAAGGACATGAATAGACAATTCTCAAAAGAAGATCTACAAGTAGCTAACAAATGTATGAAAAAATGCTCAATATCACTAATTATCAGGGAAATGCAAATCAAAACCACAATGTGATACCACTTGACTCCTACAAGAATGGGCATAATCAAAAAATTAAAAAAAAACAACCAATAGATGTTAGTATGGATGTGCTGAAAAAGGAACACTTTTATAGTACTAGTGGGAATGTAAACTAGTACAACCACCATTACAATAGTGTGGAGATTCCTTAAAGAACCAAAAGTAGAGCTGCCGTTTGATTCAGCAGTCCCACTACTGGATATCCACTCAGAAGTAAAAAAGTCATTATACAAAAAAGATACTTACACATGCATGTTAAGAGCAGCACAATCCAGAATTGCAAAAATATGGAACCAACCCAAAGGCCCATCAATTAATGAGCGGATAAAGAAAATGTGATATATATATGGTGTGTGTGTGTGTGTGTGTGTATATATAATATATATATATATATATATGGCATATATTTCATGATACACACACATACACACACCATGGAATGCCACACAGCCATAAAAAGCAATGAAATAATGGCATTCACAGAAACCTGGATAGAATTAGAGACTATTATTTTAGTGAAGTGTTCAGAAATGGAAAACCAAACATTGTATGTTCTTACTCATAAGTGGGAGCTAAGCTATGAGGACTCAAAGGCATAAAGATAATACAATGGACTTTGGGGACTCTTGGAAAAGGGTGGGAGATGGGTCAGGGATAAAAGACCACACCTTGGGTACAGTGTACACTGCTTGGTTGATGAGTACATGAAAATCTCAGAAATCACTACTAAAGAACTTATCTATGTAACTAAACACTATCTGTTCCCCAAGAACCTATTGAAAGAAATAAATAACATGATGCTAGACTGAGTGAGGGAGCAATTGATGGAGAGTGTAGAGATTTAAAGGCTTCTAAGCAAGACATAAAATCCAGAAGACAGAAAAGAACTGAGAAATTTGATCCGTAGATAAAACTTTCAAGTTGAAAAAGTATACTGTCACCTAAGTCTAACAAACACATGTTTCACACTGAAAGTGTCATTCTCCTGTTGATAGTTCTCATTAACTCTGTTAGTTTTCTGTCACTGCTGTATTCATTTGCCAGGGCTACCGTAACAAATATCACAGACTGGGTGGTTTAAACAATGGAAGTTCATTTTCTCACAGTACTGGAGGTTGGAAGTCCAAGATCCAGGTGCCAGTAGAGCTGATTTCCAGTGAGCCCTCTCTTCTTGTTTTGGAGAGAGCTCCCTTCTTGCTATTTCCTTACATGGCCTTTTCTCTGGGGCATTTTCTCTAAAAATAGTCATTTTGGAGATTAGAGATTTAATATGTGAATTGTGTAAGGATGTAATTCAGTCTGTAATGCTGCCATAAAAATTTATGCAAACTTAGCAGCTTAAAACAATACGAAATTATTATCTCACACTTTTGTGAGTTGTAAGTCTGCACTGGCTCATCCAGGTTGGTTTCTCTGCTTGGGGTTTCACAAAGATGAAATCATGGCACTGTCTTGCTGGACTCTTATCAAGAGGCTATCTTTTCGGTCAAAAGAAGATCCATTCTAAGTAGTGGATTAGTTTTTAGTCCATTTCTTTCATCAAGTGATATAGACTGGGCACAGTTGCCATTCCTGTAATCTCAACACTTTGAGAGGCCAAGGCTGGAGGATCGCTTGAGTTCAAGACTGGCCTGGGCAACATGGTGAAATTCTTGTCTCCGTCAAGCCTTCCCAGCCCAGCCATGTTGTTGGAAGAACCCAGTTCTTTATAGTTATGGTCCACTGTTTCCTTGCTGATTATAATCTAGGGGGCGCTCTTGGCTTCTAGAGGTCTCTAGCAGGTCCTTGCATGTGGGCTCTCCACACTGGAAACAGCCAGCAGTGCATCAGAGCCTTCTCATATTTGGAATCTCTTTGATTTCTTGTTATGTTTTTAAGAGATCATGTGATTAGATTTAAGAGATCATACTCCTATATGAACCAGGAGTATCTCCCTACTTAAGGTCTGTAGTCTTAATCTCATCTGCAAATTCCCTTTTGCCATGTTATATAAAATTATCATAGATTTCAGGGAGTAATACATGAGTATGGACATTTTTGGGATTTATTATTTAACTTACCATAATGGCATCTATATTAGAGTTTCAACAATGATGAGAGAAGAATTTATTTCTGACTTATGAGAATAACTGTAGCATTTCCTCATTAGGCATGATGCTGGATTTTGACTTGAAGTGTGTGTGTGTGTGTGTGTGTGTGTGTGTGTGTGTGTGTGTGTGTGTATCTGACTTCCCTGTTACATGCACATTAAAAATATTCATTTATTCTGATTTTCTATTTTTTTTAATCAGTAATGGATGTTCAACATCATCAAATGCCTTTTTGGCATTATGAAGCTTACTTTTCATGTAATTAAGCTATTAAAATGGTACATTCATTCTATAATATTATTTATATTGATAGTTTTCTTATTAAATTATTCTTGCATTCTAGACTTGAAATAAGTACCTCAATCCATATTTTGTGACACATTTTATACAAGCTTTTAAAGTATGGCTTTCCATTTTGTCTTGTTTATTAAGTTTTCTTCTTTGTCATTGGGATGAATCCTTTCTCTCTATGTTCTGAAACTGTTTACTAGTTACACTAGTTATCTGTCCTTTAAAAATTTAAAAGAACTGATCTGCAAATCCACTAGGGCTTGGCACATTTTGAGGGAGAATTTCTTTGATCATTTTCTTAATTTTTTCCCTCTTTTTGGGTCAGTTTATTTTTCATATCAAACATTCCATATACATACATTGAATGCATATGGTATATATCAGTATTTAAAGGTTTTAATGTGACCAGTGGACTTGCTTCTTGCCCACTGTCTTTTCTGGGTGAGATTGATGAGACTAATACTCACATGGGGACAATGTACGTCTAAACTGTTTTACTGATTCATAGTAGAGAAACATGTCTCTCAGAAGCATGTTCATGGAAATGGAAATGAGATGTTAAAGAAATTTCATCAAGTTATTGGTATTAACTTTTAACTTTCCCAAAAGGATGAAAATAAAGCTATATTTTCAAAATTTATCTTGAAATTTTCATTTGTATTGAATTCTAACAACTTAAAGTTATACATTTATAATACCTCTTTTTAAAATGTTTAGTTACTTTTTTATTGAGACACAATTTCACCATGTTGCCCAGGCTAGTCTTGAGCTCAAGCAATCCTCCTGCCTTGACTTCCCAAAGTGTTGGGATTACAGAAATGAACCACTGTGCCCAGCCTATAATATCACTTGATAAAAGAAATGGACTCAAAACTAATCCACTACCTAAGGTGGATCCTCGTTCGGTGGAAAAGAAAATTCAAAATATCTTGTCAAATTTGGAAGATATTTCGTATGATAACCTTTTGCAAGTGTGTGGTATTCAGATCACTAACCTACTTCATGGTTAATTATTATTAAATTATGGAACATGTAACAATGATCTGTAGAAACTATTCTTCCAGTCTATTAGCTTTCATTTTTGCTCTTATGTTTTATCTGCAATTGAAAAATATATTGCGTTTTCTTGCCACATGGAAGTATTAAAATTATAAATAATGCAGAAAAAAGAAAAATATATTGCATTTTCTTGTCACATGGAAGTATTAAAATTGTAAGCAATATTAGAAAAAAGAAAGCCTGTCTATTTTGCATCTTTAAAATGTTGAACCCAACATATAAAGATAGTTTTTAATAGCTCAAACATTCTGAATTGAGTTTCTTCCCCTCAATAACCATCTATGTCATTATGTAATAACAGTAATTTATGATCAACAATCATGGTAAATTTTTACATAATTTACAATTTTTACTGCATCAGTAAGCATACTGATTAGGTCAGCTGACATTTTTTACAGCAAGATGTTCTCAATGAAGGAAGCAATATGTTGATGTATAGAATAGCATAGCCTCTTAATCCGGAATGTTTTCCTGTCATTGCAGCTGCATCACCAAATCATCCTGCTATATGGAACTCACATTCCAAACCACATTTGTTGACAAAAAATAGATGATTAAAAATGAAAATGATTACAAAATGTAACAAGTTATAAAAGAAATAAATGCTTGCATTTTTCTCATTATTTGAATACACTGCATTGCAGTTGATACATCTTAAAATATCACAAGCTGTAATACACATTAAATTTCTTTTAGGCTATTTTTAATAGAATTAATTATTCCATGCCCCAATCAATAAGATTTTAAATAGTTTTTTGGGGGTTGACTAGTATATCTTCATATCAGCTGCAAATAATGTGTGCCTTTTTAACATTTATATTTCTCATTTCTTTTTCCTTTCTAATTGTGTTGGGTAACACATACAGAATGACATTAAACTAGAATTTTTCAGCACTAATGCCATTAGGGGTTGGACAAGATTGCTTGTGGGTGCCAGGAGAGCTGTCCTGTGCACTGTAGGACATTTGGCAGCATCCCTGGTCTCTACTCCATAGATGTCCAGCAAAACGACATGGCCAGCACATGAATTGGAAGTAAGTGAGAGAACAAAGAGAATAGAATGAGAAAGTGAATATTAAAGGGTAAGATATTTGTGGAGTATAATTCATTACTAAGCCACTTCCATATTAGTTTTGAATTACAATATGTATTTACTTACTTCGAAATCAGTTATGTAGCATAATCTATTAAAAATCTTATATAACAAAGACTATCAGTTGTTTTTTCTGAGTGTTGGATTCTTAGAAAGCTTTTTAACTTTTAAAATATCTTTATGTTTCATTGAATGCAATTTTTGTAATTGAGCATATATATTTATAATAAAATAATAACACTTAGAATATTAATATACATCATTTGGCAGGTATTCCATAGTCATAATTATGTTAAAAGCTAGATCATTAGAACATTGAATAAAATATTAAAGCTCTTCATTTATGGATTCTAGAAATGTCTTTTTTGTATTTTCTAAATTTTTTGCAATATACATGTATTATATGAAAAAGAAAGTTACTTTTAGAAAGGAAATTTTTTGGAGATGGACCATGATGAAAAGCCTTGAGGTATGAATATGAAAGTAAATTGTAAACAGAGTTACTGTCTCTGGAAGTATTGTTGGATGACAAAAGTCTGAAAATGTCCTAAATTGCCTTATAGCTAGTTTTATCTCATAGGAAACAGAGACAATGGTTAGATTGTTTCCTATCATTAATACAGACTGGTGCCAGAACCAGCTACATAATTTTCAGAGCCCAATGCAAAAGAAAATGCAGGGCCTTTTGTTCAAAACTTATTAAGAATTTCAAGATAGCAACAGCAGAGTATTAAAACTAAGTGAGTGGGGCCTTCTGAGCATAAGACTCTGTGTAACTGCACAAGCCACATGCCCATAAAACGAATCCTTCCAATATAGGATCATTTGTTTCTAAAAAAGAATTGGTGAGACCTGGGAGAATACGTTCATTTTACAGTTCATGGTAGCCAATGAAAGGTATGCCATAAATTTTAAAGAAATGGTCATTTTAAAAATCAGAAAAAGTAAGTATGAATTCATAGCATGAATCATAGGTCATAAAAAGACAGAGTAAAATTAGGAAGTTCTTGAAAACTTTAATTTTCATCTCAAAATTGCAAATGAGAAAACATAGAGCAGGTATATGAAAAAAAAATGCCGATTACACTGGCCTTCTTAGATTAGTTCAAATTTTAAAGAACTTGTTTTTGAGAGAAAAACAAGGGAATGAAACCGAAGGTGAGCGTCAGAGGGTACTACAGTTGTGCAGAACAAGACCAGAATTATCAAAGTTCAGAATGATCTGAGTCTTTCGGGAAAGATTTCACAGACACACACACACACACACACACACACACACACACACACACACACACACACACACACACACCCCTGGGCTCTTTGTAACCTGTATTAAAAACAAGAGCAAGAAAAGGATGTCCCAGAAGTTTAGGAGTTATAGGCATAAAATGACAATGTCATGTCTGGAAGGTAAAGTAGTAGGAATGCTTTTGCTACTGTCCGACTAGCTAAATTGTGAGAGTGCTGGGTAGGGGATAGGAGGTAGCCTGAGAAAAATTTTCTGATATATTTTCAAAAACTCTTTTCTATACTCTGTTCTTCTCAACATATCAGTGACTTACATTGAGATAAACTGGTGAATTATGTGAAAGTTTCTTGAAGCTGAGAGACAGCTAGTATTTTCAGTGACAGAACCATTATCTTACAGTCTTAATAACTAGAATCATAGATCAAATTTGATGAGTCGGAATAAGTACAAAGTACTAACATTTGGTCAAAAATATAATATGAAAGAGACGTGACTTATCAACAAAGACCTCAGGATTTAGATTTGTCTGACATTGATCTGATTAGGGTAATCATAGATGTATGCCATTGAAAAACAAATGAGAGGACAGCGCTGTTGTCAGATCACACCTGAAGTCCTGAGTATAATCCTGAGGGCCACGATGGAAGACAGTGACATCTGTAAACTATAGCCACAAAGAAGAGCCTGAACATGTGACTAGACTAACTCATGTTGTGTATATGGGGCAAGAGGAACTCTCATATCTTGCCCGGGTTGCAATCACTTTAGAAAATAGCTTGATCTTATATTCTAAAGTTAAAGACATGCATACCCTATGAGACAACATTTCTGCTCTTAAGTAACAATTACTGTGGGCACCAGGATACATGATCTGAAAGGTTCCTAGCAACCTTGTGCATAATAATACACCACTTGGAAAGTTCCCAAACGTGCCTCAACTGTAGAATGAATTAAGAAAACTTGTCATATTCGGTCAAGGGAATACAATAAAAACAAAATATAGCTACACACATCAATATGCATGAATTTTATAAACCACATGTTCAGCAAAGGAATTAAGACAAAAACAGACATATATATGCATATACAAAGCTTAAAAAAAAAAGATGGGCAAAACTAAACTAAAAAAATTAGGGATATATAGTTAGGTGAATAAACTACCAAAAGGAGAAAAAAAAAGAAGCAAATAAGTAATTACCTCAAAAGTTAGGATAGCATTTTGACTGGGTGTGGTGGTTCACATCTGTAATCTCAGCACTCTGGGAAGCCAAGGGAGGTGGATCACTTGAGGTCAAGAGTCTGAGATCAGCTTGGCCAACACAGTGAAACCCCATCTCTACTAAAAATACCAAAAATTCAATGGGTGTCGTGCGGGCACCTGTAATTTCTACTTCTTAGGAGTCTGAGGCAGGAGAATCTCTTGAACCCAGGAGGTGGGGGTTGCAGTGAACTGAGGTCGTACCACTGCACTCCAGTCTGGGCGACAGAGTGACTATGTCTCCAAAAAAAAGGGCATTTCTTCTCTGGGGGGTACAGGAAGTGAATGGGTGTATTAGAGGCTTTGAATGTGCAGGCAATAGTCTGCTTGTTGTCCTGGGTAGTGTTTAGATGGGTGTTTATAATTATACATTATGCTAAACATTTATTAGACTATGCATTATATCTAATATTCACAAATTTGGAAAGGTCAAAAAAGATAAAGGCTTCACAACTGTGTGAAGATGTGAAAAAATATTTCAAGGTATAAAACCTGGAAAAGGAGATTCTCTGAGAGCCTGACAATTATCTTCAGTTATTTCAAAGGATATTATGCTATAGTGGAAATTTTGTTTTTGTTTACTTCACACTCTTCTTTTCTCTGGGTTCTGAGACCCATTTTCCTGGAAGTTACTGCTTCCACTTTTCCCTCCTCACTTCACTCACATGGTTGATAGCACGCATTTCAATATTGTGTGAGCCTCTCCTCACCCACCCTTCCCTCGCCCAACCCTGCGTAGCCACTGTGTATTGGTTGAGAAAATACTTGACTCTGATTAGGTCATAAGAGTCCATTCTCTATAAATTTACATTCAGGATCCAACAGGGCAACTAGAATTTATTGACTGAGCTTATAAGGTAAAATATTTGACTATGTAGAAACAATTACAGAGATACTTTCTCATAAGGTACTTACTGCCAGCTGGTTGAAGGTGTGTAAGTGTGGCCTGAATGTCTAAGAAAGAAATGCAAATGAACAGAATACAGGAACAGCTTTGCCAAAAAAAAAAAACAAAAAAAAACAAAAACAGAAAAACTCCTGTGAAAGTTCTTAAACACACAATATAAATATCTTAATACGTCCTCTTTTACCATTAAATACCTTTATTTAAAGATATTTTTCCCTTAAATTTAAAGCATGTCATTCATCTCTCCAAATTTCCAGGCAATACATCTGATATAAGATTAATTGTACACACATTTAGATTTAAAACTGTTACAATTATACTATGTTGTCTCTTTTCTTCTGTTTAATCTCTCTCTCTCTCTCTTTCTCTCTCTCTCTCTCTCTCTATCTATATATATATGCGTGTATGTACAGAGGGAGATTAAACACATAGAGATTAAACAGAATAAATATTTATATATGAATTATACACACAAATTTCTATTTTAATAAGTCTGCATCATGCTTTGATCCCTATATTTTGATTTATTTCTTGAATTCAACTGTGTGAGCATGTTTGCATTTCATGTGTTATGTCTTTACAAACTTCCAGCACCTTTCTTCTATCCTCTTGTACCTTTTAATTATTTCCTTAAGAAGGAATAACATGATTTATTAACAGGCGTAATGTGCTGACTTTAAATACCAGAATTATGTTTTCTAAAACAAGAAACCAACATGATAGAGCTACCACCGAATAAACAACATTAATTGTTGGTGACAGGTTTCCTTTGGTGGATAAGCACAGAAATTCTTCAGGTCAGAACTCTCATTAATCTAATGGAAAGTGGTAAAATTTAGATTGCTATGTAATTATAAAAATTATTGCTATGTTGTGTTCCATTATTTGAAAAAGGAAAGAGAAATATTAAGAGATGGGAGAAGTGTACATTATGTGTTATCCATTATTTAAAATAATCAAGTGGTTCTTTCGACTGAGGATAGAAATGTAAGGGTACTTTTTTTTGTTTGTTTTTTGAGAGAGGATCTTGCTCTGTTGCCCAGGCTGGAGTGCAGCGGCACAATCTTGGCTCACTGCAACCTCCACCTCCTGGGTTCAAGCAATTCTCCTGCCTCAGCCTCCCAAGTAGCTGGCGTTACAGGTGCCAGCCACCATGCCCAGCAAATTTTTGTATTTTTAGTAGAGACAGCATTTCACCATTTTGGCCAGGCTGGTCTGGAACTCCTGATTTCGTGATCTGCCCGCCTTGGCCTCCCAAAGTGCTGGGATTACCTGCGTGAGACACAGTGCCCGGCTGCAAGGGTACTTTTTATCATGGGACCTTTCTGTAGCTGTTATTTAGGGTACAAGAGACATATTTTTCTGTTTTTCCATTTTGACTTTTATTTATCTATTAGTAGAAAATATCCACCAGAGTATTTCAGTTTAGGCAAATAACTTGAATTCTAGTATTTTGCCTTCCAGCCATTATTGTCAAATAATTTTTTAAAAACACTCTTAAAATGGCTTGAGAATCTATAATTATTACATTGTTCTTCACAAATCAATTACACAATTGCACAAACTGTTACCATTTTTACAATTAAATATATTTTAAAGTTTTCTAGGATTATTATTTAATATCTGAAATTAAAAAATACTCAAGTGGAAAGAGAGGAAGAGACAATTTGTGTAATTTTGGCATTGGAAATCCATGCAGTTCAAAATATTAGAGTATCAGTGATACACAGCTTCTCAGATGGCTCTCAGTGATCCCTACTTCCTGACATTTGGGCAGTGTCCACGCTCTTGAATATGGGCTGCACATATCAACTCGTTTCTAATGACCAGAATATGGCAAAGTGACATGACATCACTTCCAAGATTAGGTTAAAGACTTTGGCTTTCATCTTGTGCATTCTCTCTTTTTCTCTCTTGTATTACTCATCTGAGAAAATTCAGTTGTCATGTTGGGAGGCATCCCTGTGGAGAGGCCCAAAAATGAAGAACTGAAGCCTTCCAACAGCTGTATACATGAGCTTGGAAGTAGATCCTATCTCTAATCCAAACTTAGATAAGATTATTGCCCTAACTGATACCTTGACTGCTACCTCATGAGGTACCTTAAGCCAGAGGCACACCGTTAATCTGTACCCATATTGCTGACTCATAGAAACTGTGAGATGATGAATATTAGTTCTTGTAGACTTCTAAATTTGGGATAATTTGTTATGCAGTGATATATAGCTAATACATGTGTTTCAGAAACACTGAAATATTGGGAGAAAGCATATAGAGTCTCCCCTTATCCATGGGGGAATATGTTCCAAGAACCCCAGTTGATGCCTAAAACCATGGAGAGTAACGAACCCTAGCCAAAGAACACCAAAATCACCTTTTCAGTTAAATGAAGCACATTATGGCTTCTCTTTGGCGCATTTGAATTTCTAGCATTACTATGCTTGTGTGTGGGTCTTGTATCTGCCCCTCCTTTATTCTAGGCCCATTTTAGTGCAGCAACCCCAAATGTATTATAGTCTTCAGGTGCAAATGCCCATACACTAGGGTAAAGACAGGAGAATTCCCAGTAACTCTAGATAGTATCTCATGTATTCCAGTTTTTCAGATTATCAGACAGTCATTTGTGGGATGAGAAGAACAGGATAAAACTGAAAAAAAAAGATCTACCAAAAATTTATAGTTAATGTATTAGTTTGTTCTTATACTGCTATAAAGAAATACCTGAGACTCGGTAATTTATAAAGAAAAGAGGTTTAGGCCTCAGAAAACTTACTATCATGGCACAAGGTGAAGGGGAGCAGGCATATCACATGGTGGAAAGCAGGAGCCAGAGAGAGATGGGAAAGATGCCACAGACTTTTAAATGACAAGATTGCATGAGAACTCACTCACTATGACAAGGACAGTGTCGAGGGTACGGTACTAAACCATTTATGAGAAACCTGCTCCCATGATCCAGTCACCTCCCACCTGTCTCTGCCTCCAACATTGGATATTACAACTCAACATGAGATTTGGGTGGGGACTCACATCCAAACCATAGCAGTTGGACCGGGGGTTGTCTGTATCTTAGCCTCTAGATACAAATCTGAGAGTGGAATTTGACTAGTACAAAGGTCAAAAGAGAATAAAGAAAAACCTACATCCCTGATCAAATGGGAGAGAAAAAAGAAAAGAAATCATATTCTGAAGACTCAGAAGAGAAGCACATTGGTGGAAAATCATATTTATCTTAGAAGAAGATTTTGGCACTTTTATCAAATTAAGTTAGATGTGGCTTCTTTGAAACAGAAACGAAAAGACATAAGAAGAGAATAGACTGAGATTAGAAGAGAACAGTTCAATATTAAAAAAAAAAAGAGAGAGAGAGAGAGAAGAGGCTGGGCATGGCGGCTCACACCTTTAATCCCAGTACTTTGGGAGGCCAAGGAGGGAGGATCACGAGGTCAGGAGTTCGAGACCAGCCTAACATGGTGAAACTCCATCTCTACTGAAAATACAAAAAACAAAAACAAAAAAATTAACCATGCATGTTGGCCCATGCCTATAATCCCAGCTACTCAGTAGGCTGAGGCAGGGGAATCGCTTGAACCCGGGAGGTGGAGGTTGCAGTGAGCTGAGATCACGCCACTGCACTGCACACTCCAGTCTGGGTGACAGAGTGAGACTCTGTCTCTGAAAAAGAAAAAAAGAGAGAGAGAAGAAAAATACAGTAAAATATCTTTAAGAAACTAAAGCATTATAAAAAATTCAAACTCATGAAATAGAGACCAAAATGATGCCATGAAAAAAAGGAAACAGGGTGTTGAGACCTAATTTGAGTGACTTTCTTGAAATGCAAAGGCTGGATAAGTGATAGATATAAAATAGAGAGAGGGAAAATAAAACAAAAAGACAATTATTATTTATGAGGGAGGACAAAAATATGAAACAATGTTAAGAAACTTTTCAGAACTAAAAAATATCCACATGTGGAGTCTTAAGAGTCAACTACCTTCTAGGCAAACTTAATCAAAGGAAATCTATATCTAAGTACATCTGACAATATTTTTATTTACAAGAATTTTCTTAACATTTGTAAAACCCCTAGATAAAAGCCTATCTTTATATCTATGCTTATATCTATATCTAGATACACCAATCTGTGTCTATGTGTATACATCTACATCTATATCTATAACCCATAAATAACCAAAATTCAGATTGGGCCAATACTTTTCTTCTCAGAAATATTTGCAAGAAAACCTAGGGCAATATTTACACAGTTTAAGGGTAGGGAGGCTATAACCAAACATTGTCTCAGGCCAAATTGATGATCATGTATAAAGGTAATACAAATTCATGCTTCTATTTGAAAGGACTCATAAAGTATATCACCCATTTATTTATCATTCTTCAATAACTTGAAGAAACACATCAAATGATAGAGCAATAAAATGAAATTAAGCTCATGGATGAAGAAATAATGTTTTTGAAGTAAGGGTATAGAACACTAAAACTAATTTTTAAAAATGAATTATTTTAATGTAGATGCACAGCTCAATCAAAAAGTACAAAAATTATTGACGAAGAAGACAGCAATTGCTCCATAAGTAACATATCCAAACTATATAAGTATAGATCTGTACAAACATCACTAAAGGAATGTAAATTCAGCCAGGCACCGTGGCTCACGCCTGTAACCCCAGAACTTTGGGAAGTCGAGGTGGGTGGCTCACCTGAGGTCAGGAGTTTGAGACCAGCCTGACTAATGTGGCGAAGCCCTGTCTCTATTAAAAATACAAAAATTAGCTGGGCAAGGTGGCTCATGCCTGTAATCTCAGCTACTTGGGAGGCTGAGGCAGGAGAATTGCTTGAACATGGGAGGCAGAGGTTGCAGTGAGCCGAGATTGTGCCACTGCACTCCAGCATGGGTGACAGAACAAGACTCTGTCTCAAAAAAAAGAAAAAAGCATGTACATTCAAGATTGATCTATCTATCTATCTATCTATCTATCTATCTATCTATCTATCTATCTATCTATTTAAAAATGGTCAGGGCCAGTTAATGTGCCTGTTATGATAACTGTGTTATCAGAATTCAGCTATGCCAGGTGCCACATTCAAATACTTTTAATGTTCAATTAGATAACTGTTAAAATCCATGCTTAAAAACTCCTCTGTTTTGTATTCCCTGTAAACAATATCAGCTGACCAAAGTTGACATTCAACAGATTACTCTTTTCTACCATAAAGTCATCATTCTAAAGCTACTTTAATTCATTTGGTTAATAGTGGGGTTAGTCACAGAGTCTGTCCACAGGAAATAATTGTTAAGTGCCAGACATAATTCTATCATTACATTCAAGCATGGTAATGAATAAGACACTCAGTTAATAAGATATCCACTCTCATGGAGCTTATATCCTATAAAGGAAATAAATTTTTTTTATGTTAAAAAATGATTCTGCATCTTTTTTTTAAACTTCTACTTATCCCATTTGAAAGTGATTTTTAAGTGAAAAATGCAATATTAATGGATGCATTGTTTTTAGAGCAATATTCAATGTCTTTTCCAGTATTACTCTGTGTGTGTGTGTGTGTGTGTGTGTGTGTGTGTGTGTGTGTGTGTGTGTGTGTGTATCAGATCAAAGCACTAAATTTCTCCCATGTCAGTGCTAGTGTAGGGTTGGTTTCCCTTACCTCTTGTGCTAAGGCTTTTCATTCCACACCACTCCTTCCTATTCTAAGGATTGAGGACCTTGCCCCGTGTCCTGGCTGGTGACAAGGATATTGCTGTCATGCAGCAAGTTTCCAGCAGCATGAACAGGGGTCCTTCCTGCTGGGTGAGCCACAGAAGACATGCCAGCAGCTGTAGAAGGAAGGCCTTCACTTAAAGAGTGTTGAAGAATGAGGTCATGATTCCTTTGTCTAAGAGGATGGAGAAGTCACCCTTGCCCAGGATCCATCAAGACAATGCCTTCTCTCTTAGAACGGTGACCTCTTCCATGTTCATGATACTGATCCCCTAGACAAAGAGCCTTATGGGGTCTCACAGAAATAGGGTCCAATGTCCTTGTCTCTCTTATAATTTCCATGTCAAAAATTCTCCAGCAAGACTTTCCTTTTGATTCTTAAAAGCCTAGTGTGGGATTTAAAATGACCAAAAGACTACTGAAAATAATTGTTTTTCTCTTCTTACATTTCTGCCACAACAAGCCTAGTTCTCCTGGAGGCCACAGGGGTGCCCCAACTGATAAAGAAAGAAAAGATTGGAAAGAGCAGCAAGAAAGCAAACTCTCTAAAATTAGTATCTCAAGAGCTCTTTCTACTACACTCCAAACATAAATGCTACTCTCCACACTCATGCTGTTTTCTTTCCTGCCTGAGTTGTCATAACTTTGTTTTGGATTACAGAGGCTTCATTTCTGCTAGGTCTTCCACTAGCAGTTATTCATACTCCCTGCTGCTGATCAAACTTCCGGTTCTTAGATGGTTTATCTCTAGCATACACGTCTTCTTTTGTAAGCCAACTTGAATTCCTTTGGGAAGTAGACAGTATAAAAAAATCAGTGAATGAAGAAACAACAATCTGGTCTCAGGGCATCATGTCCTGAGTCAAAAATTTGCAAAGTTTCAAATAAGCCTGTGCTCTAAAATGCCACTTCTTTGAATATTAATAGCTTTCTTTATTTAATGGAGGTGCTAAGCTTTAAAATTAGATTTTGTGCAGTCATCCTAACCCAATGAGTTTTCAGTTGTGTGATTTAACTTCTTTGTTACTTAACACCTCAATCTCCTCCTCAATGAAACAGAAATAGTAATAATTTTGCTCTGATAAGGTAGCTGAAAATTTATGTAAACCATATGTAAAATGCTTAGTCTAGTATCTGAAACTTAATGGATGTCAGCTATTGTGATTATTGTTATTGTTGGTGGTGGCTATTGGCAATTTTGCTCAAAACAATTTAAAACAGCATCAAAGATACATGCAATTCATAAAATCTCGTAGTTAGAAGGAATGAAAAAAGGTTAAGAATATTGATAGCTATGATACTCTAGACAATCACTGTTGTTATAATAATCTTTATTATTGAAATTATAATCTATTCTCAAATAATTTAAACATTTTTGATTTTTAAGAGACTTTTCACTTTCTTATTTTCACTTGTAGTCTAAATCAAGATTTTTCCAGATGTTTGGAAGTAAAGAGGTGTTATTTCATGCACTCTAAAACACAAATGTGCATACACACTCACACAGGCACATAGGTGTAAATATTGCCACACCAGGGCGTTAGAGGTTACAAGAGGCAGAATTAGAGTGTTTCCTTAAGGACTCATACATATCACTTTTCTAGAGAGGCAATTCTCCTACTAACTTGTACATTAATGTACTTAAACTACCAGGAAACACTGTGTAAATGAAACTGCTGGAGAGGTTTTAAGAAACCCAGATTCCTAAGCCTTATGCCAAACCTACTGAATCAGACTTTGCCTACATGGGAAGTTTTTACAAGGCTGTTTCACAATCTGACCTCCCCTGTTAGGATGAATAATAATGTTGATTATAATAAAAAGGTGTGCTGATGGTTAGTACAGGAGGCTTTTCAAAAATCCTATTATAGGAAAGTAATAAAGAAGAATCCCAGTAGAATTTGGCATCAGAGAAATGATTTTGGTAGGCTCAAAATGACAAGGAAATTGATAGAAAGTGCTAAAGGTAATTCTGGAAAGGGATAATAATACTCCTTCCTGTATCAGCAAAGAGTAAATAAAGCTTCACATGTAGATGCTGTTCTCCAATAAAAAATTGTTATTCATATATAATTTCAGGGAGGCAAAAACTGAACTTCATTTTGAATGCAAGGCTTTGTATATAAAATTGACAAGGAGAGATATTTAGCTGATTCAATTATTCTGAGTATCTATTTTGTGGTTCCAGAGAATTCTTTTTCTAAAACTGACTTCCTTTATATTCACCTACTCATCACCTAAAGACTAGTTCTCCAAAATCAGTTTTATGGTTGATGTGAAGTAGATTTGAACCCCCAGATGTCTTTCTTTCAAATTTTCTTCTGCTCCAAATTTAAAATAAAGGAATAGACTGGTAACCATTTTCACCTAAATGAAAAGACCACATACTGCCTGCTGGTGGGAATGTCCTACATTCCAAGTGGACTCACAAATTATTGCTTTTAAGACGTGACAGAATTTGATAGGATCCTTTGCTTCCAGGATAGTATTTTTTTCTAATTTTTTAAAATCTACCTCTGGACACTAAAAAAGGGCTGCTTAGACTAACAATCTACCCACTTATAGTCTGTTTTAATCTGAAATTAGGGCTTCTCCTTTAGTCATCCTTTAAGCAGTTAATGTCTAACAATTTAAAAGCATTTCTGCTATTTGCTTTTGTGTTTTTCTTGGAAATCAATTCTGTATTTGTATTGCTGCAAAGGAAACTATTTGGACCGAAATTCCCATTTGTTTCTAGTTAGTATTTTGCCTGCGGTCCCTCTTGCTCCTAATGTATGACTTCTCTTATTTTAAAAATGTTATTTTGATGTCTTTTCCATCAAATAAAAGTACTCAACTGGTCTCTGACATTTTCTGTGATCCAAGAGGAAATCATTTTTGAATCTAAAAGAGAATATTGAGAATCATATTAGAAATTTTACAGAGTTCTGCCTTCCATCGCTATTCTTACTAGTTTTATCAATAGGTAATACTGAAAGCTTGCCACATGCAAATCACCTGCTAAATGCTTTAAGTGCATTGTGTCATTTATTCCTCCTCACATGCCTTTAATAGAGGTGAGAATATTGGCTCCATTTTACAGATTAGGACAGTGAGGTACAGAAATGTTGACTCACCTGCTCGAAGTCACACAAGTAATACATGGCACAGCAGGGACTCGAACCCAGGTTGGATGACTTTAGAGCTGACCTTGTTAGCCACTGCTCAATACTGCATATTTATTATCATTATGTCAAAGTTTTAGTTTTTTAAACTCTATATTTATACCAGGCTGAATTATGTTTCCTAAAGACATCAGGTCCTTTTTCTTGGAACCTGTACATAACACCTTCTTTGGAAACAGGGTCTTTGTAGATGTGATTAAGCTAAGGATTTTGAGATGAGGAAATCATACCAGATTATCAGATGGGAACTAAATGCAGTCTCTTGTATCCTTTTAAGAGGAGGGCAGAGGGAGATTGAGTAAAGGAAACTTTACCCATCTTGATGTGAAGATGGAAGCAGAGATTGGCAATGATGTTGCCACAAGTCAAGGAAAGTCAGGAGCCACAGGAAACTAATAAGTATTCAAGAGCCCATCTGCTACTTGACTGACAATTAGGGTCTACTAAAAATTGAAGAAAATAAAGTATTTTGGTGATGATATCATCTTTTAAATAGTCTGACATGTTTTTTCATGTTGACTCCATATTTCTATAATTCCATTTATTATTTTAAAATAAAACAAAAGCATACATGTTGAATAGTGAACATGTATAGCCCTAGAAAGCAGATTAGAGGAAGAAAATTAAAAGCTAAGTGTCTTTCTTATTAATTCTTAATTCCTGAAACATAGTCAATCAGCATATGCCTGTAACTCATCCTATTTTATGTACATAGAGTTATCATCTTTCCCTTCTTGGCTGTGACCTGGTGCTTCAGGGTGATCAGGGTGGTATAATACTTGAGTAGCTCAGCTCAGCTGTTCCCTTGGAGCTCCTAGCAGCTGTGAGGATGAATAATTTACTATAGGGTGTCATACTGGTGGCCTTTTTCATAACTTCCTGATGAAAGAATAAATTTTCCAAAAGTTTTTACTTCCTGCTTTTCTGAATTATTGAACCCTCCTTCCAAGTAGTAGAACCTAAGAGAAGAAAGGCAACTGAATATCTTGATGTTACTGTCTTCTCTTCCTCTTTTTTGCTACAATTTCTGCACCTCACGATCAATCTTTTAGGTTCCTTATGTAAAAACAATTCTACATCATTTACATATTCCAGATTCGAATTGCTTTCTGAAATAACTTATATTTATAAACCTCTCAGGTGGTATCATTAACTATTTTCTAAAAGAGCTTGAAGAATCTTTAAAACATTTAAATAGAAAATTTATTAGGTAGCTTTATTATGTAACAAAGAGTAGCTTTGTTACTACTTGCTTAGTTTTTCATTATCTTCTTATTTTTAATTTTATCCTATTTACTGTCTTCTTGTTCTTAATCTTAACTGGTTTACTGCCAAATTTCTACTCTATATTTTCTCTTTTGCCTAGGAAAGAACAAAGTAGCTTTTTAATATTCTTGCTCTTTCTAATCCATTCATAAGTGTAAGTAAACTGATGTCATTGATTTTTATGTGTTGAATTGTGTCTTCCAATAAAGATACATTATGATCCTAATCCTTATTGGATTTGGACCGTATCTGGAAATAGAATTTAACCTTATTTGGAAACAGAATATTTATAGATGTAACTGAGTTACAATTAGGTCATTAGGGTGGACCCTAATCCACAATGACTGTTGTCATTATGAAAAGTGGACATTTGCACACAGAGACAGACATGCACAGAAGGAGATGAGGTGAAGACACACAGGCAGAAGACAGCCATGTGACTGCAGTCACACATCTACAAGCCAAGGAACACCAAGCATTGCCAGCAAGCAGCAGAAGCTAGAAAGGGCAAGGAAGGATTTTCCTCTAGAGTTGTTAGAGAGAACATGCCCCTGACAACACCTTAGTCATGGACTTCTGGCCTCCAACACTCTAAGACTGTACGTTCTGTTGTTTTGAGCCACTCAGTTTTTGGCAGAAAACTAATGCATTAATAAATAATGAAAAATGAATAATTAAAAATGGAATTGTAATTATTTGGGTTTTTCAGAAAGAAGGCTATATCAAATGTCACCACCCAGAGGGATCATCTGGAGGACAGAAATGGAATTCATGCTAAGAAGCGCTCAGAAGAGTAATTAAGGACCTCAATTACTTCAATCCTGTATAGCTGCCTGTTTCTCAAGATGTCTGGCAAGTTAATTACTCCACCTAAAAGAGTTCACTGATCTCAAAGTGCTGCTTTTTAAAGCAGTCTCAGAAATCATCTAGTAATTTTTACATTCATCCTTTGGGACTCAGCTGAGATTCACCACCACGGTGAAGCCCTGCCTGCCGCTTATCCTTGGGAGAATTGACTGGTTTTGCCTTTTCTGACCCCATAGTTTTCTGTACAAACTTCTGCTTATTTCAGCCCCTCTCACAGTATATTTACAATAATTTCTTCCTGTTTCTTTCTCTTCCACGAGTGTGACAGTTTCTAAAAGATACACATTGGCACATAGTAGGCATTCAATACATACTTTTGGGAGTTTCAGTTTGTATTGCTGCTGTAACAAATTACCACAAACTCTATGGCTTACATCAACACAGTTTTATTATTGCACAGTCCTAGAGGTCACAAGTCCAATATCAGTCTCACTGGGCTAAAGGCAAGGTGGGTGACTCCTTCTGGAGCATCTGAGGGGAGAACTTGTTTCCTTGCCGTGTTCCACTCCTCGGGACCCCATGCATTTCTTGGCTGTTTCCCTTTCCTCCATCATCAGAAAAGGAAACACATAGGAAAGTACCCAAAAGTACCATCTTTGCTTCGCTTACTGTCTCTTTCACTCTTACCTCTGTTACCACTTTTTCTTCCCTGACTCTATTCCTCTTGTCTTCTTCTGCTTATGACCTCCACATCTTACTGTGCAGTGCCCACAGCAGTCACCATGCTAGAAACGTTGGGATGTTACTTTTTCACTCTTTTACTTTCCTGTTCTTCACTTACCCCTATGTTAATCCATCTCATATTCTGCTGATTTTACTTCTAGCAGTTCCTCAAATCTCTCTCCTTCTCTTTACTCCTCCTGCTACATGCTAGATCTGTTTCTCCTCACTTAAAACCTGAACAATGAAAGGTTTCCAGTCTGCCTGACGCTGGTCACCTCCCCTTAAGGCCATTCGCCTATCTGCAATACAGGACTCTATTTAATAGCTATGTCTGACCTGTTAAAAACCTTTAATGACTCCCATAGAACTACAGCGTACCACTCAGCCTCTTTGGTCTGGCACTCTGGGCCTTCCATGATCTGGCCTCTCCCTGTCTCTCTAAGCTCATCTCCCTCTAGCCACTGCCTCATGTTTTATGCTTCAATAAGCCAAACTACTTGCATCTTCCAAAAAATAAAATACACATTGGTTTCTCCAATGTACTTATACTTGTCATGTGAAACTTAATCTGTATATTTGGGGTACATAAGCTATTCTTCAGTACCCAGCAAATTTCCTGTCACAGAGGATAAATGCAAAATGTATTTAATGAATAAATTAATGAATAGGCACTTCAGTGGCAGAACTGGGAGCTATTCATCCTCAGATTTGTTAATACACTTTCTACTACACTGTACATTTCTAATCATTATATGTGTATCTACCATGTTATTATGGAAGACTGTTCAAAGGGTATAATGTTTCAGCCCTTGAGTTGCCAATAGTGTAAGAGAGGTCATAAACAATAAATGAAATGTTTGTAAATGAGTAATTTTACAACAAACACATTTTTAATTTTGTGATTAAAATTGCTAACAGATTTAAAATTAAAAGTGCTGGGACTTCATGAAATTACCAAAACAAGGAGATGTTTGTCTCTCCGGGTAAAACATATGCTCCTTTGTGCCTTTCATCTGTTCATTCCACCCCAAGGAATAGCAATATTAACATGCATGGGCAAACTTTATCTACTGGACTTTGTACCCAGGAAAGGAAGTGCTTGATGTGATGAGGAAAGGAGAAAAAGGTTGGTATGGCCATGGAAGATTCTTGCTTCTGTAACTGTTTGGGGTATTTTTCTATTTGTTTTCTTTTCTCCTTTTTCTTGTAACTTTTAAATTATGTTGCATTTGTTTATTATTTGTATTTATTCATTTATTGTTTTGATTCAGGTTCTCACTCTGTCACCCAGGCTGAGGGGACATGATCACAGCTCTCTACAACCTTGACTTCCTGGGCTCCTGTTATCCTCCTACCTCTGCACCAGAGTTGCTGGGATCACAGGTGCACCCCACCACATCCACCTAATTTTTGTATGTTTGGTAGAGACAAGGTTCCACCATGTTGCCCAGGCTGGTCTCAAACTCCTGAGCTCAAGCAATCCACTTGCCTCAACTTCCCAAAGTGCTGGGATTACAGATGGGAGCCCCCATGGTTATGATACACTGGGTTTGACAGCCTATGCCCTAGGATGATCTGGAGTAGTGAACTTAAATAACGTCTGTTCTAAGGCTAATGGTGAAATAAAGCATTGGCAAATATAACTGTGATAAACCTTAACAACATGAAGAGGGTAGAGCTGAGAAGAATGCTGAGCTAGCGGCAAAGAGAAAGGTCAGGAAGGAGGTGCAGAGGTGCATGTTCTCTCAGCTTATATCTGGGGAATCAGAAATCATGCAAAAGTGACGAATCTGTAAGAAAGATGTGAATGCATTTCTGAAAGCCTAGCATGACAAAATAAAAACATTAACCAATATATATAACTGGCAAACAGCAGAAAAGCAGGGAAGCAGAGGTAACATAAATGAGCTAGATTTCTCATGTTTTAGGGCAAAAAGTTAATATGTATTATTTAGAGTTGAAAAAATACAAATATAAGAATATCATTTAGTATTATGAAGGAAATCATCAGAAGAATTAAAATAGTTAAGCTATATGAGGAGATATCTAGGTGTGGGGGTCAGGGAGAAGACATATTTTGATTTTACAATCTGTCTGTGCTGTTTGAATGTTCTATTTTTCAGCATGCCTATTACAATAATGATACGAGAAGTATCATCTCTTTATAATATGTCAGAGTATTTTGGTGGCAATAAACAGAATTCTTGGGTCTGGGTAACTGCTGCAATTTATCTCATATAAGAAGCAGTCTAGAATATGCTGAGTTTATAAGGGTTCTGGCTCTATTTCTCTCTGATTAATTTGACCTGCCCTCTTCCATGTATGGCCATCATGTTCAGACACCTACTAGCTTCAGACATAACATCAGTAAGAGATGCTGTTGGTGTCTTGCCCAGATTTCCTTTACTGGGCCAGCACACTTGTCCCCAGTCTGTTGCAAGAATTGCATTTGGCAAAACAGCAGCCACCCTGCCTGAGAGGCAATGCCCTTCCTTATTAGGGTACGGGAAAGAGGGAGACAACCAATGACTAGTGACTGATCAACATGGGGTTACAAAAGATCAGTCCTTTGCCTCAAGATGAGACCAACTCGATGGTGAAGTGTTTGTCCCAGGGCTTCCTGTAGGACCAGGCTGAAGCCATTCTCCACCTGAGAACACATTCTTGCTTACACTTCTTCCTGCACTCTGTTCTGCTTCCCTCACTCCTCTCCAGGGAATACACCCTCAGCAAATATCTTGCACAAGAATCCAGATCTCAGGTTTTTCTTTAGGGAACCCAGCCTAAGATATTCTCTCTAGGTCTCATTCATCCCAGAATCCTCTCTTGTCCATCACCAACTGACTTTCCCTCTGGCCTCACTTGCTAGAAATGTGTGTGTGTGTGTGTGTGTGTGTGTGTGTGTGTGTGTGTGTCTGTGTGTCTGTGTGTCTGTGTGTCTGTGTGTATGTGTATGGATGAATGGTCTAGGCATGGATATAGATAGATAGATAGATAATTGGTCTAGGCATTAATACCAATACAAAGATATATATGGACATGAATATAGATATGTCTCTATATAGTCATATCCAAATCAATTTTAAGATATATGGATGTGACTATAAATATAAATGTAGAAATATATCTATATTCATACCCATATATAGAATCCATATATATCTTTATATCTATATTCATATTCATATATATAACTCATATCCAGATAGATCCATATCCATATATATAGGTTCATATTATATATTATTATAGATCTAAGGATATACCTATATCCGTTTCTAGACCAATTACTAGTTAGAGAAGTGTCATTACTGTTATTACTTTCAACATCTGGAATGGAGTGGATGTGGAGGAATCAATCACCGAAACCACTGCAAATATTAATGGATGTGATCTTCTCTGTTGGAGATTTTTATTCTTCCCATGGTTTTCTTGGCATGGGGAACTGGTAAATCAATTTATGTGTTGGTTCCATCAACCTGAATCTGAAAGTACAGGGAACTGGAATGAGCACACATTAAATTATTTGAGTAACTATATAAGCTCTTGATAACCTAAGAGAAATAATATTTTTCCAGCTCATCTAATTCTCAGGCATTACCAATGCCATAAATCTCTAAAGTTATTTTTTCAACTTTAGTGGGAAAACATTACTTTGGAAGATAATGCCACAAAAGAGTAAAGCTATATTTCATTATTTTCACTGCACAATGACACATAAAGCTTCAAAGTTGACAAAGAAAGCTTCAATTCTTTGCTGAGTGCAAATCCACTAGGAAATACTGTGAAACTTAAAACCCAGCCTTGTCCTGAAACCAGAAGGTCAGGACAAAACATACAAATCAAAGCTGTTCAATTCATTATAAACAAAACTCTTGTGAAATAAATGTTTCCAGAAAACTATGACATCACCAGGAGCAATAAATATTATCTGCTGCTTCAATTTGTGAAGAAGTTAAGAAATGGAAGCAAATGGGGTGATAACATGGGGTCATTTCTTCCCTAATATTCGACTTGCCCCTCCCCATTTGCCAAGCTATATCCACTCTTGGGATATAGCTCCATATTTCTGGTTCTCCTCTCATTGTAAGAAAATATAATGAAGTGAAAAAAGAAGTGAGCTGACAACCAGGGAGACAAGATGAAGTATTTACTATATAAAAAATAATAAATGGGATTTACTTTTCTTTGCTTTCAATTTTCCAGAACTTAAAATGAAGTTTTTTTGGGTTTTGTTTTGTTTTATGGCTTCTTTGGTAGAAAATATGAAGATAAATGCAAGAATCTGAAAACTAAATAAATTTTTTACAAAGGAACAATTACATATGTCCTTTGTACTCCTATATAGTGTTTGTCTTTTTATATTTTTTCCTTTTAGAAAATAAAAAATTAAACCAGAAAATGTAGAGCTCATGAAGGCTTAGAAAATAGAAAATAAACTGTAAAAAATTTAGAGTTTGTGAAGGTGGCAGCAACCACACAAACACACATCTGTGACATAGAATGAAAAGCATCATTATATGAAAAGCATCTTGTCTTGCGGAAGTTCAGAAGTTTAAGTTCTGTTCCTTGCTTTATTACTTGCTCACTGTGTGACCTTGGGCAAATCACTTAACCCTTCATAGTTTGAAATTTCTTACTTTGGAACATTAGGAAGTAATAATCATAATGCTGTTAATTCTAACATTGATGATATTTATTGGGCATATACGATATGAAAAGCACTACATGAAATCTTTATTTACACATATGTCTCATGTTCTTTTTTCAAAAAATTCTGATATGGGTATTTTAATTCTAATTTTATAGAATTGGTTTATCTATTAAGAGGTCTTTGTTGTCAAGTCCCACAGGAAACGTCATCCAACAGATTTATCCAATAAGAATAATTAAATATTTCCCATAAGAAAGTCTCAAGCTTTGTTAATACAGCAACTCATTGTGTTCCCAGGGGTCAACGTATTGACATCACTTCCTTCTACTGTCCTTCCCTTGGCATGCAGACTTTGATTATTCTAGCTTAACCCTTCCTGATCGCAAGATGGCTGCCACAGTTCTAAAAATCACATCCTCCAATAGTGATGAATACAGGTAGGAAAGGCTATTTATGCCAATGGATTTCTTCAGGAACAAGGAAAATTTCCTGTTAATTCTTCCAAGTTGATCTCCTTTATGTCTTATTGGTCAGAAATGGGTACCATTTCCATCTTCAAAACAATTTTCAACAGGAGACATGCAATTACTATCATCTATTTGGACCAGGTCTGTCTGATCCTTGGGTCAAAGGAGAAGCTCTGCCACACCTAAAGAACACACTTTGGATATGGCTACACAAAATTAAGAGTGGGGCACGGTTGTTGGATGAACATTATAATATATAAGCAAACAGAGGGCCAAAAATACAAGTTATTTGCCCAAAGTCAAAGCTAGTGAATGGCAAGGGCAAGACCTAACCCTAGATCTGTCTGATAGTGCAGTCTAATCTCTTCTGAAACCTTGCCCTGTGTTCTACTTTATCTTGTTCCCAAAGAAGAAATTTTATATAAAGTCTAAATCATTTGCAAGGTACATTTTGGGAAGCTCCACCCACCAGAGACACAGATGAACTGAATTATAATACTTCTGTCCCATCGTCTTAAATTCTTAGGCTTCTCTTACATCAACCCTTAACTTTGGGAAGATCAGGAAACATTATTGCCCATACCACCTTTCTCCTCAGTCTTTGTCGTTGAGTATGTAGCCAACTTCAATCCTGGGCATGATGCCACCATCTTTAATGGCAGGAGAGAGGAGATTTTCAAATCATCTTCCACAGCACACTTCCCTTGAATCAAGATACCAGTTAACAACTTCACTAGCATGAGAGGTGGCCATGTGAACAAATGTGAATGATGTGATCACTGAAGTTAAGTCCTCCTCTGGTAAGGATGTTCATTCTTCGAATATGCTAAAGGGAGGATATAGTCATGGAAGCATTGAGGAATGGAGAAGTTTGATGTGTAAGCACTGAAAAAAGCACAAAAGAGAATATTCTATTAAGCCCTATATATTCATTCTTATTTTTGTTGTATTTGCTTTTGAGGTCTTAGTCATAAATTCTTTGCCTAGGCCATTGTTCAGAAACGTTTCTCCTAGGTTTTCTTCTGGAATGTTTATGGTTTCAGGTTTTATATTTAAGTCTTCCATCCATCTGTGTATGTTTCCGTATATGTTGAGGGGTAGGGACTCAGTTTCACTTTTCTGCATGTGGCTACCAATTTTCTCAGCACCATTTATTGAATAGGATATCCTTTCCCCAGTGCTTATCTTTGTCTGCTTGGTCAAAGATCTGTTAGTTGTAGATATTTGGCTTTTTTCTGGGTTCTCTATTCTGCTTCACTGGTTTATGTGTTTACTCTTATACCAGTATCATATTATTTTTATTCCTATAGCTTTGTAGTACAATTCATAGCCAGGCATGTACTGAATAAATTACAATGATTACTCTTACGGTTAAAAAAAGAGAGAGAGAGAGTATTTAAAAGGACTAGCTAGAACAGTTGACAAGATGAAATATAATTTAATTCTATAGCCACAAGTGGGTCTGTGAATAATCTAAGATGGGGCAAATATTCTCATTCTGTAGAGTATAAGTTATCAATTACTTTGTCCATTTGTAGTATTTAATATGAAATCACTACTTCAAAGAAGCCTCAATTGGAGACACAGAGACACCATAAAATTCAGGGTTTAATGATTATTATCTATTTTATGAATATCAGGGAATTAAAACATATTTAGATAAGTGGATTGTTTTATCATTCTATTATATTACTTCTTACATTTATTTTCATGAAAACATTTTGCTTTGAGGGAACCTGTGGCACAATGTCATATTCAGAAAGGACTTCTATAAAAGTAGCCAATGATGATTTTATTCTCCCATTCATCAGTTATTGCTTGCTTTGTAGATAACCCTCTTCAGTCAGCTGTACCTAGCCTTTTCATGGGTTCAGGTACCCAAAGCTGTTGCCTTCACTCTACAAATTCTATCCTACCAGTAACAAGAATGCTCTCTCAAATCATTTTTGCTGTCTTTCAAGTCAATATGGTTAGTAAGTTTTGAAAAAAAAATGAAATTAGGTAAATGGCATTTTAGCAATTGGAGATTATTAATATATTTATGATCAAAGTTATTGCTAATATTTGTGCTGAATAGACAATATTATGAAAAATAAAGTGCAACAAGAAGGAAAAATGGTCTCTGTGTACAGAGACTGTGGGCATTTGTTGGCGTTTTATCTATTGCTAAAAAAGGAATTACCTCAAAATTTAGCTTTTTAAAACAACCATCTTATTTTGCTTATAATGTTGTAGTCAGGAATTTAAAAAAAGCTCAGCTAGGGATTCTCACTTGTTGTCTCTCAAAACATTGCAGTTGGACATTGGCTGGGGCCTCAGTTATCTGAATGCTCAACTTCCAAAATGGCTCACTGAGCTGGGGCTGTCAACCAGAGCAATTGAACATAATGTCTTCCATATGGCCTGGGCTTCTAACAGCATGGCTGCTGGGTCCTGAGAGGGGTATCCCATTGGGAAGCATTCTGATATCATGGGTTTTAAGCAGTCAGAACAGGAACTACACAGTTTCTTCAGATCTAGCCTTAGGGGTTAGACAATGTCATTTCCCCTGCATTCTATCAATTGAAAGGCCACTCTAGTTGCAAAATCGAGGACATTTGACTCTCTAATGTTAAAGAAATGAAAAGAAGAATGTCAAGTGATTTGTGACTGTCTTATTCTTCCAAAACTATAGAAAAGCCAGCTTTTTAGAGTGCCGACAAGAATTTCTCTCAGAAGAATGTATAAAAATCAGTGGAAGATTTTATTTTAAAGACATCTACTTACCTACTCATAGATTAAAAAAATGAGTAAAGTGAGTATTTCTGCTGGGCTCATAGGAAGAGAAAAGCGTATCTTTTTTTCCCACATTATTCTGTTTACAGCTGTGCACATAGTGAAATTCTTGCAAGGATCAGAGAGATTGCTTTATTAACATTAATTCCCAGAAGAAAATTTTCCATCTGCTTTTTTAATCTAGGATCATTTTCCACCAGATGTGTTTAGTGTAAGTAGTGAAGAGGTATCATGTTATTATTCTGAATTGTTCTACTTCAAATCTTCATATTTTTTAAAGTATAGTTTTGAAAGAACCCATTTTCATCCAAAAGAAGTTTTGGCAGTATAAAATGTCATCCATATGCTATGATGTAGTCATTGCTTATGTAAAGAATCTATGTTTTTGTTTAATATGATCTGGTAGATATAAAAAGAAGAAATCTTATTACTTGAACAACATATCTAGTTCTGACAGGTAATACTTAAGCCATTATCTGTTTGTGACTTTTTTTCCCCACCTTTGAATTTTTCAGAACAATTTAACTTTATCTTGATTTGTTTAGTTTGAAATCATGCAACTACATTTACCTCCTTGTCAAATAAAACAAATTTCTTTCAGGTTTGGCAGAAAAGCATTATAACAGTTGTTTTGACCCATAAGAACAGGTTTAAATAGGGTTCATCAAATCAAAAACAACAAAGCAGAAGAAAATTGAAAGTGCCTATTGTCATCACTCCTGGCCCAGTGCTTCTCAAACCTTAATGTGTATATGGAATCCTATGAAAAAATATAAACTGTTGATTCTTATTCAATACATCTTGGGTAGGGTTGGATATTTACATTTTCAAAAGTTCCCAGAAAGTGTTGATGCTGCTGGTTAAAAAGCTACATTTTGAGTAGTAAAGGGATTCATTAACTTAGAAATAATTGAATTTGACTCTTAGGGGCACATTGGCAAAGAGAACCAGCAAAGAGTGCTATATGTTTAAATGGATTTCCAAGAGTAACAAACTTAATATGTTTAAAACTCTCTTAAAACTTTTTAATATCATTAATGTTTACCAATGGTAAAACACATAAAATATATAAAATGAAAAACTGTCAGATTTTATTTTATAATGATTTTTAATAAAGCAAATTATTGTAGTCATGTAACAAATAACTATAGCTGAGATCAGAAATCCATTTTCCTGAGAATAAAAACAAAGCTGATTATAATAAATTACTTTGGTTGATATTTTAAAAAAATATTTAAAATGCTAATGCAAGATGGTAAAATAGGAGGTCCTAGACTTCACTCCTACCCTGGAAGAAAGTTCAACTAGCCACTATTTACACACAAAAAACACTTTAACATGTGAGAATAAGCCTGAGTCACCTATGTGTTCCATAAAAGTGAATAAAACTAAAAAGGTGGGAGAAACAGTCTGGCTTTGGTTGTATTGCCCCTCCTCCTCCTCTAAGTCAGCATTGTGCCACACAGAGAAGATTCCTCAGGGCCCACAGTTTCTATAGTGAGAAAAGAGAACCAGGTGGATGGACATCCAGGTTCCCTAGCTTTCTGAGGCAGTTTCTAGGAAGCCCAACCCCCATTCTTACCTCATAGGGAATGAGGAACATAGGAAAAAACTATACATAGATGTAATCTGACGTCAAAAAGAAATAAAGCAAGGAGGTAGAGTCCACAGAGAATAGCATGCGGATTTTGGTAAAAGCTCAATATACCTGTTATTAATAACAACTCTGGCTAAAATACATTGTCAGGTGATACACATTACAAAATGATTTAAATTCAGACACCAAAAACATAAAATGGAGGAGAAGGTATTATGAGCTTGCAATAGACTCTTGTAATCATAAGGTGTCTGTTCTATTTAGGCATTATGGTAACCACAGATGCTCAAAATAAAAATTATTTAAACCTACTAGCACAGAAAACTATCAACCAGAAAGGAAGACAGATCAAGAGAAAGAGAGAAACAAAGTGTCTTTCAAATAGCCATAAAACCATTAACAAAATGACAGTAGTAAGTTCTTATCTTTCGGTAATTACTTTGCATGTAAATGAATTAAATTTCTCAATCAAAAGGCATGGAGTGAATGAATGGATAAAAAAAGAGACCCAATAATATGCTGCCTACAAGAGACTCACTTTTCTTTTAAGGGCACACATAGCCTGAAAGTGAAAGAATGGAAAAAGATATTCCACACAAATGGAAACCAAAGGAGAGCAGGGTAGCAGTACTTACATCATACAAAATAGACTTTAAGTTGAAAAATACGAAAAGAGACAAGGATATTATATAATGATAAAGGATTTGATTCATTAAGAGGATATAACAATTGTAAATATATATGAATTCAACAGCAGAGTACTTAAATATATAAAACAAATATTAAAAGATATAAAGGGAGAGACAGATTGCAATACACTAATACTAGAGGACTTCAATACATCATTTTTAACATTAGATGGATTACACAGACAGAAAATTAATAAGGAAACATTGGATTTAAAGAACACTTTAGACCAAATGGCCCTAACATGCACATACAGAACATTCCAAATAATAACAACACAATACACATTCTTCTCAAGTGCACATAAAACATTCTCCAGGGTAGATCATATGTTAGACCATGAAATACCCTTAGAAAATTTAAGATTGAAAGTACAGAAATTATCTTTTCTGATCACAATGGCATAGAACTAGAAATCAGTAACAGAAAGGATTTCAGAAAATTCACAAAATACATGGAAATTCAGCAACATGCTCCTGAACAACTAATGGGTCAATGAAGAGATTACAAGATAAATTTTAAAATATCTTGAAATAAACAAAAATAGAATCATAACTTATCAAAATTTATGGGATATAGCAAAAGCAGTTCTGAAAGAAAAAATTTATGGCAATAAATACTTACATCAAAAAAAAGAAAAAGGATCACAAATAGCTTAATGGTATGCCTCAAGGAAATAGACAAATAAGCTAAGCCTAATGCAGAAGAAAATAAATAATAAAAATTAGAGCAGAAATAAATGAAGACTAGAAAATAATACAAAAAATCAACTAAACTTATAGTTATTTTTTGAAAAGATAAAATCAACCAGCCTTTACTTAGACTAACAAAAAAAGATAAAAGACTCAAATAAATAAAACCAGAAATGAAAGTGGAGACATTACAACTGATACCACAGAAATACAAAGAATCACAAAACTATAATGAAAAATTATATGCCAAAAAATTAAAGACCATATATTAAAAAATTGATAACATTCACCAAAAAGTTAGATAACAATTAGATAACATAAAAATTAATGAATAAATGAATAAATATTTAGGCATATACAATTTACCAAGACTGAATCACAAAGAAATAAAAAATCTGAACAGAACAATAACAAGCAAGGACATTGGATTAGTAATAAAAGGTTGTCTATCAAAGAAAATCCCAGGCTCTGATGTTTTCACTGCTGAATCTTACAAAACATTTTTTAAAAATGAATACCAAATATGAAAGTCAGATAAAGCCACCACAAGAAAGGAAAACTATAGAGCAATATTCTTGATGAACATAGATGTAAACATCCTCAACAAAATGCCAGCAAACTGAATTCAACAACAACACATCAAAAAGATCATTTACCATGATCAAGTGGATGCAAGACAAAATAAATAAAACCAGAAATGAAAGTGGACCATAGACAAATCAGTAAATGTGACACATCACACTAACAGAATCAATGACAAAAATAACATAATCATCTCATTAGATGCAGAAAAAGTATTTAACAAAATTCAATCTTGTCTCATGATTAAAAAAATACTGAACAAATTAGGCATAAAAGATACGTACTTCAACATAATAAAGGCCATATATTATATGCTCATAGCTAACATTATATGCAGTGGTTTAAAATTGGAAACCTTTCTTCTAAAATATAGAACAAGGATGCTCATACTTGCCGCTTCTTTTAAACATAGTATTAAAAGTCCTTTCTAAGGCAAAAAAGCAAGAGGAAGAAAAAAATGACATTTAAATAGGGAAGAAAGAAGTGAAATACTTACTACTTGGTAACAACATGATCTTATATGTAGAAGGCCCCCCAAAATCCACCAAAAACCATAACAACTGATAAGAAAATTCAGTAAAATTGCAGAATATGAAACCAAGACACAAAAATCAGTAGCATTTCTCTACAATATCAACATTTCTGACAAAGAAAACAATAGAACAATCTCACAACAGTTACCAAAAAATAAAATACTTGGGAGTAAATTTAACTAAGGAGATAAAAGACCTGGACACCAAAAACTATATAACATTAATGAAAAAATTGATGATGACACAAACAGAAAGATAACTCATGTTTATGAAGTGGAAGAATTAATATTGTCAAAATTTCTATACTACTCAAAGTGATCTATAGATTCAATGCAATCTTATTACAAATCCAATGTTATTTTTCATAGATACAGGAAAAACAATTCTAACATTCATATAAAACAACCAAAAATCTTGAATAGTCAAGGCAATCATGAGCAAAAACAACAAATCAGGAGGTATCATACTACCTGATTCCAAACTATACTGCAGGCGATAGTAATTAAAACAGCATGGTGCTGGCATTAAAACAGGCATATTCAGCAATGGAACAGAATAGAGCATATAGAAATGATCCTATGCATTTATGATCAATTGATTTTTCACAAGAATATCAAGAATATACAATGGGAAAAAGACAGTCTCTTAATAAATGGTGTTGGAAAAACTGGGTATCCATATGAAAAATAATAAAATTAGACCCTGATCTGACACCATAGACAAAACTCAACTCAAAATAAATTGAAGACTTAAACATAAAATCAGAAACTTTAAAACTACTAGAAGAGAAATAGGGGAAAACTACATAACATTGGCCTATACTATTATGATTTATTTTTATTATTATTATTTTTTTACATTCCACACTAAAAGCACTGGCAACAAAAACTGGATTTCAACCAAATAAAAAGCTTTTGCACAACAAAGAAAACAGAGTGCAGGGACAATCTACAGATTGAAAGAAAATATTTGCAAGCCATACATATAATAAGAGATTAATATCCAAAATATATAAGGAACTCAAACAACTCTATAAAAATAAAGCAAACAATCTGATTAATAAATGGGCAAAGCAAGCACCTGAATAGATGTTCCTCAAAAGAAGACATATGAATGGCTAACAGCTACATGAAAAAATATGCAACGTCACTAATTATTAGTGAGATGCAAATTAAAACTGCAACGAGACATCACCTCACACCTGTTAAAATGAATATTACCAAAAAAGACAAAAGAAAACTATTCATGGGGATGTGGAGAAAAGGGAACCCATGGACACTGTTGGTGTAATATAAATTAGTACAACCACTATGGAGAACTGTGTATAAGTTCCTCACAAAACTAAGAAAAAGGAATTACCATATGATCCAGCAGTTCCACCTCTGGGCATATTTATGAAAGATTTGAAATCAATATGTTTAAGAAATGTCTATCCCCCATGTTCACTGCAAGCACTATTTATAATAGTCAAGTTATGGAATCAATGTAAGTGTCCATAAATGGATGAATGAATGAAGAAAATTGATATGTATACACAATGGAATACTAGTCAGCCTTAAAAAGGAAATTCTGTTTTTTGTGACAACATGAATGGAATTGGAGAACATTATGCTAAGTGAAATAAGCCAAACACAAGATGAATACTGCATGCTCTCACTTGTAAGTGGAATCTTCAAGTGAAAATCTTACAAGTGAAAAAATCTTACAAGTGAACTATTGAACTCATAGAAGCAGAGAGTAGAATGGTTGCTACTAGAGGCTGAGATGGGAAAATGAGAAGTAAAGAGTACAAAGTCTCAATTAGATAAAAGGCATATTTGTTCTTTTATGAAATCTATTGCCCAGTGTGGTGAATATAGCTAATAACATTTCAATATCACTAAGAGGGTAAACTTCAAATGTTCTCAACACAAAAAGTATTAAATATTTAAGGCAAGAATAGGTTACTCAACTTGATTTAATCATTCTACATTGTATTCAAAAATTATAACATCACTTTGTACCCTATAAATATGTACAACTATAATTTGTCAATATATAATTAAAGATAAGCTGGGTACAGTGGTGCCTGCCTATAGTCCTAGCTACTCAGGAGGCTGAGGCAGAAGGATTGCTTGAGCCCAGGAGTTTGTGGCTGCAGTGAAGTGTGATCACACCACTGCACACCAGCCTAGATGACAAAGCAAAATCCTGTCTCTTTTAAAAAAATTAAATATTAATAGTAATTATAATGAATTTTGGCAAATTTTGAGACCAATGATTATAGTATAATAAATATGGAAATAAGAATTTTATTGGCCATTTATTTATGTAGAAACAGTGTTTTGCTCTGTTGCTCAGGCTAGAATGTAATGACATAATCAGGGATGACTGCAGTCTTTATCTCCAAGTTTCAAGCAATCCTCCTGCCTCAGCCTCCTGAGTAGCTAGGATCACAGGAACATACCACCATGCCTGGATAACATTGTTTTAGTTTTTTACTTTGTAGAAACAGGGTCTCACTATATTGCCCAGGCTGGTCTCAAACTCCTGGGCTCAAGTGATCCTCCCTTCTCAGCCTCCCAAAGTGTTAGGATTATAGGCAAAATCACTGGTACCTGGACAGCCCTTCCTTTAAAATATGTGTTTTACAAAGACAAGACCCTATTATTGAACATGTCTTGATATATCATTTGGCATGTTTCTCCAGATTTCGTAACGTTGCCTCTAGGCACTATGCAAGTGTTACAGATGCCACTGACCACTGCAGCAACCTCAGCCAGTCTCCACAAAGATGACACTATAGCTAATACCATCATACAGAAAAAAAATGTGCAAACATTTGAAAGGGGAATGAAATCAGCTTGTAGGTGATACAATTATGCACGTAGAAAATCCAAAACAATTTTTCCAATACCATCATAAACATTCTTAAATGCTTCTTTTGCACAGACTTTCCATTTAACTTTTACAGTCAAATATATTTTACAAAGATTTTTATAATTGAAGTTGCTAGTTCAATGGTGTGCATGTTTCTAACGTCCTTGCATACATTAATATGTCTAATGTCATTTCAGATAGACAATGACAAATTGTCCCTTCTGAAATGTACAAAATTTTACTTCCTTCAACTCAACTATAGATTTAATCTCTGCCTTTTTGCCATTTGGTAAATGAGACTTCTCAATACTGGCTATGCTGCAGTGAAAAGGCCACTCTTATATAGAGTTAATGGGAGAGTAAATCAGAACAATATTCCTGGAAAACAATTTCTAACTAAACATTAAGAGCCTTGAGAATGTCCATACCCTTTGACATATTTCTAGGAATTTATCCTAATGCAACAATTCAACATGTGAAGAAATAATTGTACAAAATAATGTGTGTCCCATTACACTTTTTACATAGCAAAATCTTGTAAGCATCCTAATTATCTAAAAAATTGTTATAAAAATTTTAACACATAGCAAAAATTTAAATCATTTTTATAAAAAGTATAAAATATGCATTAAAAATGATGAATGGAAAAGAAAATATCAAGATTGTCAAAGAGTAGCTGCCTGACAGAGAGAAAATGGACTTTGCACAAGTCAAGGAAGCATCATTTAGATAGAATACAATCCTGGAATTGGGCAGTGAGACAACACTGTCAATAGTATTGATCCTTGATTCTTCTTGACTACAGGGGATATGTCTTCTGGCCAATGTGAGGGAATGCCCCAGGGAGATTCTCACAAGGAAGACACAAGATGACTAATAACCAAACAGGAGGATGTTTAACTTGAGGATGAATACTCCAAATTAAAGAGCTGAACATCAGTACTAGAGATGTTCTGCTGAAAGACAGCTACACTGTGAGGTAGATTTACTACTTACTATTAATAAAAGTAATTAGTACTGTAAAATAATGTAACTAGTTTAATCTTTCAGACCACATGCTTAGGGAGTAAAACCTTAATCTCTACGTAAGATCACATTTCACATAATGGAAAACCTAGTTCAATCAATTAACGGTAAATTAAATTGATCTCAGGTGCTTTGGATATAAACTCAGAAAAATCAGGGCTTCCTTTAATCTCTCTGCCCCTCTCCCTGTAAGACTCCTAAGCTTTAGTTCATATATTGTCCTAGTATCACTGAGAGAGAGATTGCTAGTCGATGGACCTTGGCATAGCCCCTGCTGTCTTTCTCCATTGAGTCTCAGTGTGTATTCGGGAATATCGCTGTTCCTTTCCTGCTCTGCAAGCACAGGCCTGTGAAGGTCTGTCTTTTCCTCAACTGAGAAGGAGAGTACTCCAGGGCTGTGGTCCACTCTCAGTTACTTCCTCTCTAGTCACAGGAGCTGGAGATGACTTTTGCTTATTTTTCTGTACTTTTCCAGGCTATGTATATTGCGGGGAAACTTTGAACTTGGGGGAGATGATTTAGGCCATCTGGCAGAAAAAAATTTTAAGCAACAAAGCATTGAAGGGGTGACTTGGGTTGTGTTAAAGGCATTCAGTTTTACAAGGGAAGCAGAGCATGAAAGTTTGGAAAATTTGCAGCCTGACAATGAGATAAGAAAGAAAATTCAATTTTCTGTGGAGAAATTAAAGCTGGCTGCAGAAGTTTGCATAAATAATCAGGAGCTGAGTGTTAATCACCAAGACAATTGGGAAAATGTCTACAGAGCATGTCATAGATCTTCACAGCAGCCCCTCCCATTACAGAGTCTGAGGCATAGGAGGTAAAAATAGTTTTGTGGGCAAGGCCCAGGGTTCATTTCCTGTGTGCAGTCTAGGGACTTGGTGCCCTGCATTCCAGCTGCTCCAGTTGTGGCTAAAAGAGACAAGGTACAGCTTGGGCTGTGACTTCAGAGGGTGCAAGTCCCAAACCTTGGCAGCTTCCACATGGTGTTGAGCCTTTGTTATATGCGAGCAAGTTGTTAGGAAAGCACTTTGAAATCTGACTGTGAGTCCTTTATTGCTGGTGACCAAGAGCCAGCTCACACTGAAAATCTCTCGGCCCCGAGGAAGGGGATTGATTTCCTTTTATATGTTGCTCAGGGTAAGGGGGCAAAGCGAAATTTTACAGAAGCAGAATAAGCAAGTTAGGGGAGGAGGCTGGTAACTAGGAGGCAGGAGGCTCCCATGATTGTTGATTAAGTAAGGAGGGTATACACAAGCGGTTCTCATGATTGCTGGTTACCAAGTGGGGGGCATTCGGTACTTTTCATATAATCAATCAAGGGGGTGTTCACAATAGCAAGTGGGCTTGTCAAGCAGGGTATGGTTACAATGGTTATGTTTCTATAATTCTAAGCACAACATGACCCAGCACAGTGTAGCCCAGGTATGCACTCAAGGGAGAAATGGCAGGGGGAGAAGTCAAGATGGAGTTAGTCAGGCTTACATCTAAGATGGAGTTACTTTGTTTCATCTCATTCCCCACTTGTGTTTTTGGGGAGTCAAAGCATTATAACAAGGTTATATTGGGTCCCGAGACACAAAAGTTTAACAGAAGCTATGCGCTGTCTTATGAAATTTAAGAACCAATTAAGGATGTAGGGCTCAAAGACTAAGCCTAACAGGAGGAGTAGAAGGGGTCCTACTAGCCCAGTTATTAAGGTAGTTAGCCATGGACTCCAGTTGAACATATTTTAATACCATGGGGCATTATTTTCTCACTCCTGTTGGTGCCAGTCTAAGTTTTCTAGCACCCTTTGAAGTGTGTCTTTAATGACTCCAGACTGATTAGCATAAAAAAACAGCTTTCTCCTGAAGCAGCTCATAAGCCTCCTTGGGAAAGAAACAGCAAATCTAAGCCTCGGCAGTTTTGAAGAGCAACCTCAGCTAGGGATTCTACCTGGATATGCAACATATTTATGGTGGACTGCAGATTTCCTATATCAACATTTACTTGTTGGGACAAAGATACTAGTCCAGTCTCTCCTCAGACTAGGGCTGCAGTGCTGATGGCAGCCGAGCCAGCTACGGTAAGGCCAGCCAGGTGGGGCACAAGTAGGGGAGCACCTCAGCGAACTCTGGAGTGTAGTTCAGGAGATGTAATGAGATGTTGTCCTTCTGGTCCACTGTACATATAAACCTGGGAAAGCACATGGACTAGCACGCACAGTCTGAGTTCAGTTCCATTGATGTGGTGGGTAAGACCTGTGGTACAGGCCAACCAAGTGTTGTTGGGTGCTCTGTAAGGGATTGAGGGTTCTGGGGAAATCAGTAAGGACTAGTTACAAGTAGCCTGAAAAGGAGAAGTAGAGAGATTATATCCTTTGACAATTAGGCAGGTGGCACTTCCCATAACGTCCCCTAGTATAAGGGAGCAAGGGTGTACCTGACAGGAGAGAGGACCAGTCTTTAGAGTGGCTTCAACTCCTAGACCAATGTATGGGGGTTTTGCCCTTAGGCATACCCAACAGTCTTGGGTTATTTTGGGCTGCATAGCATTAAGGAGGTGATGTATCCCATCCAATACGGACATTAGGCTAGACTGACAGAGTTAGTGTTGAAACCGAGATGGAGGGGCAGGGATTGGCCAAGGGACAGTTGAGCTAACTTTATCTGGGTGTGGGTGAAATATGGGGTCACCTAAGTTAGTTAAAGCCTCAAGCTGTTTAGGGGGACTCCATGAAACTAAAACTCTCTTTTGAATGGTAAACATAATTCCAAAGTCATATCTTGTAACATACAGCCTAAATCCCCATGTCATGCTGTAGTACTAATGAGCTGTGTTAGAATCATAAACAATTATGATAAGGGGATTGCAAGCTCTTATAGTACGTGTTTTAGGGCGGGATGTGCAAGCTACAGAAAGAGTCGAGGACTGGGTTGGTCCTCCAGAATAAGTGGCCAGGGTTACATAAGTCCAGTAGGGGCAGAGGAATGGGGAAGTATCCTGACAGTTAGTAGCAAGGTGATTTCCGGGACAGAGATAAAAATCAACAGCCTGGAGTTTCTTCTCTGTGTGAGTGGATTCTCCATATCCAGTTCGGCTTGGTCCAAAGGCAGCAGCAAGGTCGACGGCACCTGCTCCAGCAACAACTTTGTTAGTAGCGGCATTCCATCATGAGGGATGGTGTTTGGAGCTGGTCCCTGGGAACAAAGCACATAAATTGACCACAAGGGAGACCTGGTTGGAAGAGCCTTGTTTCCAGCTGGTGTTTGCAAGCACACGTCCTGTTCTGAAAGAAGTGAGGAGAAAAGAGTAGATAGGAGGGCTAGCAAGTGGAAACAGGTGGAAGAGAGGAATTAGAAGAGATAGTCTGATGACTTCACTCGGCTTAGGCACAGTTTTAAGGGACCTGATCCAGGCTGTGAGACTCGTGTCTCTTCTTGGGGTTTATTGGCCCTCTTGATGCGGGAGTGATGAATCGAAGAAGGAATGCTGTCCACTTTTAGGGCCATCGGTGTGGTGAGGATGACGATGTGGGGTCCTTTCCAGGCAGGAGTAAGTCCTTCTTTTTCGAACTTCTTAACATACACCAGGTCACCAGGATGGAAAGAATGGCAGGGCCCAGTCTGGTCAGAAACTGGATTGGGATGTGCTCCCTGGATGAGCAGCTGGATAATGTCTTGAATCTGTTGGAGAGACTGAAGATACTGTAACGGATTGGCTCAGGAAATTTCTGCTAAATGTGTATCTTTTGACCTGGATAGAATAGGCGGGGTCCTTCCATACATAATTTCAAAAGGAGAGAACCTTGTTTTGTAAGGGGTGCACCTGACTCTAAAGAGGGCTAAAGGAAGGAGGTCTGTCCAATTTACACTGGTTTCTAAGATCAGTTTTGTAAGCGTATTTTTTAAGGTGCGATTCATGCATTCTACCTGTCCAGAGCTCTGGGGCCAATAGGCATAATGAAGTCTCCATTGAATGTTTAATGCCTTACTGACTGATTGAACTATGGACAAGGTGAAGTCTGGCCCATTATCTGACTCTGGCAAATGGCAATCCAAATCGAGGGATGATTTCATTGAGTAAAAGTTTAACTACAGTGGAGGAAATTTCATTTCTGGTGGCAAATGCCTCAGTCCGTCCAGAAGAAGTGTCTACCATCACCAGGAGATACTTATATCCCGCGAAGTGAGGCTTTCTTTCTTTAATGTCTATTTCACATCTTTCTCCCAAACTGCATCCCCAGAGACAGTGGCCCAGTTCAGGTTTTGGGCCTTGCTTGGTGTTTACCTGAGCATAGGCCGTATAGCCATTGGCTACCTGGGTGGTCAAGTCCAGGTAGGGAATTTGAAATGACCCCATAAAAGTTGAGCCAATTTGGTTCCTCCTAAACGGGTAGTGGAATGGATTTGGCCAATTAGGGGTCATCCAAGTGACTCAGGTAGGAGGAACCAAATTGGCCTGATGGGAGGATCCACTATCCATCTTGATTTTTATTGGATCGGAGATTGATTTCCTGCTCTTCTTCCTCTTGGGAGTAGATGGGGCAGTCTGGCAGGCTAGGAGGTGAGAAGGAAATAGCTGGCAGCAAAGTTAATGGGGCAATTAGGAGGTTAGCCACCTCGTGGGCTCAGAATCTGTCTTTTGGTTTCCCCAGGCAACAGCTGTGTTTTCTTTCTGGTGCCCCTTGCAATGGATAATAGCCACCCGGCGGGGAAGACACATGGCTTCTAATAAGGCCAGGATTTCCTCTTTGATAGTCTTTCTAGCTGACGTGAGTAATCCCCTTTTGTGGTAGATGGCACCATAGACATGCACAGTGGCAAAAGCGTATCGGCTATCAGTATAGATGTTAATACATCTGATCCTTTCCCTGTCTGAGAGCTTGGGTGAGGGTTATTAATTCAGCTTTTTGGGCAGGAGTTCCAGCTGGCAAAGCCTGAGCCCACAGAATGTCTGTCTCTGTGGTGACGGCCGCCCTGGCCTTTCTTAACTCCCTGGTTCATGAAGCTGCTACCGTCTGTGAATACAGTGGTGTCTGCTTTCTCTAAAGGAGTGTCTTGAAGGTCAGGCCGACTGGTTTCTGTGACCTCCAGCATTTCATTGCAATCATGAAGGGGGATGGCCAGGTCAAGGACAGGCAGAAGGGTGGCTGGGTTCAAACACTTGGTAGGGGAAAGGTTAAGCGAGGCTGATTTAGCAATAAGCTTTGATACTAAAGCATGTGGGCATTTGACATCCATTTTCCCGGAGCTCCCTGCAGCAGGGACTCTACGGCATGAGGGGACCATAAGAGTTAGGTCCTGGCCCAGAATTAGTTTATCAGCCTCATGAACTAGGCTGGCAGTGGCAGCTACAGCCCGCAAGCAACTAGGCCAACCTGAAGCCACAGGGTCCAGTCTTTTGGACAGGTAGGCCACTAGGCGTCACCACAGTGGTCCCAGTTTGTGTGAGTACTCCCTTTGCTATGCCCCGGTGTTCATGAACAAACAAATAGAAGAGCTTTGATATGTTGGGGAGAGCTAAAGCAGGAGCATTGGTTAGAGCCCTTTTGAGGTCTTGAAAGGCCTGCTCCTCAGTTTCTGTCCAGACTAGCTCCCCGCCTCTACCAGTCGCTGCATATAGGAGCTTTGCTATTTCCATGAAGCTGGGAATCCAAAGGCGGCAATATCCAGCTGCTCCTAGGAACTCATGTACCTGCTTCTTTGTGGTGGGAGTGGGGATTTGCAGGATGGCCTCCTTTCGGGCACGGATGAGGGCTCTTTGTCCTGTGTTAAGTTCATACCCCAGGTAGGAGACCTTGCAGAGACATAGCTGAGCCTTTTTGGCTGAGATCCAGTACCCAAGTTCCTGGAGAAGTTGAAGTAAGTCCCAGGTGTGCTGCAAACAGCTATCGACTGTCTCCGTGGCTAGAAGCAAGTCATCTATGTACTGAAGCAAAGTATAGTTAGGATGGCTGGCCTGGAAGGGTATAAGATCCTGTTGGAGGGCTTCTCTGAAGAGAGTAGGGGAATTTTTGAACTCCTGGGTCAGCTGGGTCCAGGTAAGCTGAGTGGTATCACTGAAAGTGGGGTCTGTTCAAAGGCAAAGATTGACTGGCTGACTTACCTGGGCCAGAGGAAAAGCAAAGAAGGCATCATTTAAGTCCAACACAGTATACACCTGGTTCTCTGGTGGGAGTAAACTAAGGAGAGTATACGGGTTTGGGACCATTGGGTGAACAGTGACCATCCACTTACTGACTTCTCTTAGGTCCTGCACTGGTCTATAGTCATTAGTTCTGAGTTTTTGAACAGGAAGAAACAGAGTATTGTAAGCTGACTGGCAGGGGACAACTACACCTGCCTTTAATAGTCTTTAGATGTGAGAGTTAATTCCCTCTCAGGCCCGCTGGCTCATGGGGTATTGTTTCACCCAGATTGGCAGAGTGGTGGCCAGAAGCTCTACTACTACTGGTGGGTGATGTTTTGCTAGTCCTGGAGGATTTGATTCTGCCCAGGCTTGGGGGAAAAGACTTTGTAGGTCCCATAAAAGCAGGTTACTCACACTCTCCCATGGTTGAGAGGACGAGATCAGAAGATACTCCTCAGACAGAGGAGTGGTGAGCAAAAGTTGAGCTGCTGGGGACAGCGTGGCTTTCAATGTGAGATGAGTTGATTGGGGAGTGAGAGAAATACTTGCCTGTAATTTGTGGAGTAGGTCTCACCCTAATAAGGGGAATGGGCACTCCAGAACTACAAGGCATGCGTGAATCACTCAGTTCTCTCCCAGATTTACCTCTCGTGAAGAGGTAAATGGATATTCTTGGATATTTCCAGTTGCTCCTTGTACTGCTATTTTTTTTTTATTGGAAACACCCTCCCAAGGGCATTTGTAATACAGAATGTTCAGCCCCAGTGTCCACCAAGAACCGAATAGGCTGGCCCCCTACAGTAGCAGTAACCATGGGCTCCTGGGGGCCGAATGAAAAAGAGCCCCAGCCCTGTCCATTTTCATCAGACTCCCCTGTATTGGGTAGGGTGAAGATTTTTGTCTCTTCTGGTTTTTGTTCAAACAGTACTGGGCACTCATTTTTCCAGTGTCCAACTTGTTTGCCTATTGGACATTTTTCCAGTGTCCAGTAGGTGCACTGGTTTCTTTGTAATGGGGCCTGCTTCCCTTTGTGGTGGGAGTCTGGAGTTCTCTGGTTAACTTTCTATGGTGGGGGTCCTTTCTTTCTGATTCTCCCATCCTTTCTGGTCTCTTGGAGGACCACAATGAAAATCTTCGCCTGTCTTTTTGATGCCCTGTCAGTGTTTAGATCTGCCTGTCTCTGAGCCTTTCTTTGTTTTTCTTGGTCTCAGTTGTCAAAAACCTTCTAGGCTATTTCCAGAAGCTGAGAAATATTCATTCCTGCAATTCCCTCTTACTTTTTGCAGCTTCCTTCTAATATCAGGAGCTGCTTGGGCCACAAATGCCAAATTAATAGCATGGCTATTTTCGGGAGCTGCTGGATCAAATGGGGTGTAAATTTGATAGGCCTCCTGGAGGCGCTCTAGAAACACTCTAGGTGACTCATCAGGACCCTGGATGGCCTCAGTTGCCTTAGACAAACTCATGGGCTTCCTAGCTACTCCCTTGATACCCACCGGGAGATACTGGTGGAAATCGTCCAGAGTCTTTTTCCCTCCCGTGGTATTTGGGTCCCAATTAGGCTGGGAAGAAGAGAAAACTTCTTCTAAGAGATCTCAAACTTCATCTTCTGGCCTACCAACTGAAGTAAGGAAAGACTTTTTAGCTTCCCTATGAACGCGATTCCTCTCTTCAGATGTAAAAAGGGTAAGGAGAAGCTGCTGACAATCATCCCAGGTGGGCCAGTGGATTCAGAATATGGACTCAACCAGCAAGGTTAGAACCTGAGATTTTTCAAAGAAAGGTGGGTTTTGAGCCTTCCAGTCATACAGGTCAGAAGTAGAGAAAGGAACATAAACCAAAAATGGGGCACCATGCTCACTACCCAGTCGGGGTGGTACCTCCCTTAAGGAGAGAAGAGGGGTAGCTTCCTCTGGCTAAGACTGTAATCAAGAGGCAATGGGCAGAGAAGCCACAGGAGACAAGGACGAGGAAACAGAGGGGGATCCCAACGAAGTAGGAGAAGAGTGCTCTGGAGAAGGCTTTTCTGGCCTCTCCAGAGGAGGAACAGTGAGAGGAGAATAAGCAGAAAGGGAGTTTTCCTCCTCTTCAGATGGGGGCAGAATTGGGGGAGCAGAGGGGGCCAGTGGTTGATGCGAAGGTCGGGTCTGGCTCAGAAGGACCTTGGAGAATGGACTGTGAATGGCACAAAAGCAGAGCCAAGGAGGTGGATTCTGGACTAAGTTGAGCCATTGATCAATGTAAGGAAACTGGTCAGAGTGGCCAAGTGTTCCAGTGATAACTCGCCAGACTGCCCGGACCATTGGGGCATCCAAAGATCCTGTAGGGGGCCAACCTGTTCCGAAGCTTGGCCATTCTACTTCACAGACAGTCTAGAGTTTACTTCTAGTGAGACGGACCCCGTAGTCATCCAAAAAGCCCAAGGATAAATTCTTTAACATGCACTGGAGGGGAGTGGATGGTTGAGAATATATAACACCCATTATGGAAGGTATCTGGGGGAACTAGGTGGTCGGGGATTTCTCTTGGCTTTATACCCAAGATACCTTTGATGTCTCCATGACTCAAAGGCAGAAGACTTGAACTGTGCCCTGTCTGCTAGGGGCTTTAGCGAGACAAAAGAGCCAAGTCTTAGAGATGCTGGACTTGATGTGATAAGGGAATGAGGCAAGTCTGGGGCAAAGGGTGGGGGTGATGAGGATAGGGGCCACCAGGTCTATCCCATCACTGCCACCAGGGGTGGTCATGGGTGTTGGTGACTTGCCAGACAGGGATGTTATAGGAGTGGAGGAGTTTTATAGCAAAAAAGGCATATGTCTCTTGGCACAGAGCCCTGTTTAGGGGCACAGGAACAGTTGTGGGGTGACAGAAAAGGTGAGCTAGGAGATCAGTGGGGTGGGTGTTTTGGATCCACCATGGATCTATGGAGCCATCACACCAGTCACTGGGACGTGGATCATGACAATCCAGTTGCCAGCCACCTTTATGATGCCAAAAATTCCAAATGGGGGTATGTTCTGTGCAAGCCTGCCCGTAACAACACTGAAACTCCTTCTGGCAGAAAAGACAGGCTCGGGGAGTCCAGCCCAAGCAGCAAATGAGGGAGATAGTGTCTTGCAGGAGGAGGTCCTTAGCGAGAGTCTTGAAGAAGTTTTCGCCCAACCGTCTGGGGCAATAAGGGTGATGGCACATACAAAATTAGGCGTTAGGAACAGACAGGACAACAGACACTGGGTATGACTAAACTCAACATGGACAAAAGCATTCACAACCTGGTGGTCTCAAGATTGACAGACTAAGAGTACTATGACCAGAAGGAGTGGGAAAAAAGTGATAGCAAATGCCTTTTGCCACATGGAATTTGCAGTACTGACTCAGAAATGAGGAGAGTTAAAACGAGGGGCATTGGGCCAGGGAGCCACCTTAGATGGCAGTGCCCCTTGTCTGGAGGATCTTAGGGACCATCTCCTGGTTTTGTACCCTAGGTATTGATGGTGTTTCCACAATTCAAAAGCAAAGAGTTCAAAACTGGCCTGAGTGTGAAGAGGCTTAAAGAAAGCAAAAACTGCCAGATCCTGGAGACGCTGGACCTGCCAAGAGAGGGGATGTCAAGTGGTTCAAGGCAGGGGGTGGGGGTGTGGAGGAAAAAGGGAATCGGGGTCTCAAAGGCAGAGAACAGATAGTAACCAAGGAGGGTAGTGATAAGAATGAAAAAGTGGAGATCTGCGTGGGTGTAGGATTCCCGGCACAGGTCCGAGGGCAAAGAAGCAGGGAAGGTCTGTGGGTGACAGTATAGGTGCACCAGAAAATCTGCTAGGTGGGTGTTTTGAATCCACCACTAGTCCAAGGCTACACAGGCCCAACTGGGGCACAGAGTATGGCAATCAAGGCACCAGCACCCAATGTGATGCCAAAAATTCCAAGGACCTGGGCCCCCAGAGTGGTCCTGACAACTTAATCCATAAAAACTCTGGACCACATCACAGCAGAACAGGCAAGACGGGGGTATCAAAGTCAGTCTGCAAATCAATACCTTGTCCTCAGGCGACAGATATGTATTTCCAAGGACAATAAAGAAATGTTTACCCAGATGTCGCGGGCAAAACCTGCAACCAGACATACACACAAGACACGGGCCCAAAAACACTAAGACAGGGACAAAGGACTTCATAATAGATCACTCAGATGCCCTCCTGGCCACTCCCCTTACAGGGACTTGGGTGCCTCTTGATATAGACAGGCCAATATAAATCCCCTGCTCAGATCAGAACAAGTCCAATACTGTCATTAAGCCATATGAAGTCACCATGAAACTACAGGTTAGAGCCCACTCGGACTCCATAGCTTTTGCTGTGGAGCCACAAACTGGATCCTCAGACGCAAGCCTCTAAGGTCCCCACTTACTCATGTGTGCACACAGGCATCCAGACAAAACCAAGTCTTGAGTCACTCAGAAAGCCAGTGGTAGCTCAAGGAGACAAACAAGACCGGGACTCAGAAAGCCGGTGTTAGCTCAAGGAGCCAAGCAAGACCGGGACTCAGAAGAGTCTGCAAACCCAAGTCTCTGTGCCCCTGCATCCTGGAGTTTTGACAATCCTGGGGGAAGGCTCTCATCAGGGTTAATTCCCTCCCAGAAGAACAAAAGCAGATCTGACTTAATTCCCTGGGGCTGAAGCTGAAGTCTGAGGAGTTGAATTTGGTGGGCACTCCAGCAGTCGATCCGTTTCTCTCCAGAAAGCAGTGGCCTACGGAGCCCTGGAACGTCTCAGAGGGTGCATCCCCTATAGCCCGCCGTCCATCCGGGGGAGCCCAGAACAAGTCCATTCCATGCCCAGTGGTGAATTCTCACTGGGGCCTCCAAATGTTGTAACTGAGCAAGTTGTTAGGAAAGTGCAACATTTTGAAATCTGATTGTGAGTCCTTTATTGCCAGAGACCAAGAGTGAGCTCACACTCAAAATCTCTCAGGCCTGAGGAAGAAGATTGATTTCCTTTTGTATGTTGCTCAGGGTAAGGGGGAAAAGTGGAATTTATCGAAGCAGAATAAGCAAATTAGGGGAGGAGGCTGGTAACTAGGAGGCAGGAGGCTCCCATGATTGTTGATTAACTAAAGAGGGTATACACAGGAGGTTCCCATGATTACTGGTTACCAAAGAGGGGCATTCAGTACTTTCTATGTAATTAATCAAGGGGAATTCACAATAGCAAGTGGGCTTGTCAAACAGGGTATGGTTACAGCAGTCTATAGTTCTAAGCACATGACCCAGCACAGTGTATCCCAGGTATGCACTCGAGGGAGAAATGGCAAGGGGAGAAGCCAAGATGGAGTCAGTCAGGATTATATCTAAGATGGAGTTAGTTTGGTTCATCTCACCTTCAAGTGCACAGAAGTCAAGAATTGAGATTTGGGAACCTCTACTTAGATTCATAGCATGTATGAAAACACCTGGATGTCTAGGCAGAAGTTTGCTGCAGGTACAGGGCCCTCATGGAGAACCTCTGCTAGAGCAGTTCAGAAGGGAAATGTGGGATCAGAGCCCCCAGAGTCCCCACTGGAGTGTTGCCTAGTAGAGCTGTGAGAAGAGGGCCACAATCTTCCAGACCACAGAATAGTAGATCCAATTACAGCTTGCTCCCTGTGCCTGGAAAAGCCACAGACACTCAGACACTCAATGCCAGCCCATGAAAGCAGCCAGGATTGAGACTGTACCCTGCAAACCCACAGAGGAAGAGCTGCCTAAGACCATGGGAACCTACCTCTTGCATCATCATGACCTCGATGTTAGACATCGAGTCAAAGATTATTTTGGAGATTTAAGATTTGACTGCCCTGCTGGAATTTGAACTTGCATGGGGTCTGTATCCCCTTTGTTCTGGCCAATTTCTCCTATTTGGAATGGATGTATTTACCCAATGCCTGTACCCCCATTGTATCTAGGAAGTAACTAACTTGCTTTTGGTTTTACAGGCTTATAGGCTGAAGGGACTTGTCTTCTATCATATCAGACTTTGGACTTGGACTTTTGGGTTAATGGTGGAAGGAGTTAGGACTTTGGGGGACTGTTGGGAAGGCATGGTTGGTTTTGAAATGTGAGTACCTGCGATTGGGAGAGGCCAGGGGTGGAATGATTTGGTTTGGCTGTGTCCCCACCCAAATCTCATCTTGAATTTTAGCTCCCATAATACTCACACATTATGGGAGGTACCCACTGGGAGATAATTGAATCATGGGGGCAGTTTCTTTCATACTCTTCTTGTGGTAGTGAATAAGTATCATGAGATCTGATGGTATTATGAACAGGAGTTATCCTGCACAAGCTATCTTATTTTGCCAGCTACCATGTAAGACGTTCCTTTGCCCTTCCTTCATCTTCTGCCATGATTGTGAGGCCTCCCCACTCATGTGAAACTGTGAGCCAATTAAACCTCTTTCCTTTATAAATTATCCAGTTATAGGTATGTCTTTATTAGCAGCATGAAAACAGACAAATACAAGCATAACAGGATTACTCTGAGAAGCTTGAAAACTCCCTGGAGTTCCTCAGGAAGGAAGTGAGATAGGAAGAAAATCTAACTTCAGATTTCTCAACATATCCAAATATTTTATTCTCTACTCCACTCATATGCAGAGATTCAGCCCCAAGAAAGAGAAAAAGATATGTGCATTTAGAAACTTTCCTGTTTGTGACCCTTTTATTCTCTCCATTTGGCCCCAAGCTCACAGGACCATTCCCATTCTGTGGTGGCAAAACCATCTGGCACCTCATTGGTTGTCTTTCCAACGTACTATTTGTGGCCAAGTTATATGTAGCAGGGCCTTGAAAACCAAACACCTGGGCTTTGAAGGCTACTGTGCCTGAAAGAATTTGACCCCTTAGGTCTTACTGCATTTGGAGGCATCTTATTGTCAATGAAGCCTTCACAACACAAGTCAGTATGGTGCTGAGTGTAAGACCACTGCTCCACTGACCACCAGTAATGGGGTTCGAAAAGTGCCCTTGCACCTCAAGTAAGATTCACATTGCAGATTATATGACTTCATCAAAAGGAGTCAAATGAGAGTCCCCCAGATCTTTTTGTTCCTGTCAGGTCATCACCTTGGCTGCTTAGTGTATACTCTAGCATGCTCCTATCTTAAGGCTTACAATCTTCTTCCCTCAGGTACCTGCTCCCTTATTACCCTCAAGCTTTTCTTAAATTCGTCTCCATGAGGCCTTCTCAGACCACCCTATGTAGAATTTCAATGACCTGTCTGCATGGTTTGAAAGTGTTCTCTCCCTCCGAATTCATGTTGAAACTTAATCCCCACTGTGGTAGTGTTAAGAAGTGGAGCCTTTGTGGAAGTGGTTAAGCTCATGAATGAATCAGTGCCTATTCTGAAAGGGCTGGAGGAAAATAGCTTAGGCTCTTTTTTATTCTTCTGCATTTTGTCTTTTGAAAACACAGCATTTGCCACCTCTGCAGGATACAGTTGCAAGGTATCATCTTGAAAGCAGGCAATGGGGCTCTCATCAAACACCAGTCCTGATCTTAGACTTTCTGGCCTCTGGAACTGTGAGAAGTAAATTTCTGTTCCTTAAAAATTACCCAGTTTCAGTTATTTTGTTATAGCAGCAGAAGTGTACTAAAACACTGTCCATATTTAATACCTATTTCCCTTGCTTTAATTTTTCTCCTAAACAATTATCACAAGAACACAAATATGATTTTTCTTATTATCTGTATTTCTCATGAATATAAGTGCCAAGAGGGGAGAATTTTTGGATACTCTATTTACTGCTAGAATGTCTGTCATAAAAAAAAAATTGGCATTCAGTACAGAGAGATTTTACAACAAGGAAAAGGGACTATAACAAGAAGGGCATGGATATTGAAATAGTGAGAATATGCCAATTATGACATCTGAAAGCATCAAAAAGATCAGATAGAAAAAAAAAATATATATATATATATATATATATATATATATATATATTTAAAGAAAGCAGTAAATAACACTGGAAAGAACCAGGTGTGAGAAGTAAGATGAGCAGGATTTAGGATGGCAGTCAATTAGAGATGTTTTCCCAGAGGTCAGATGATTCTTGCCATTAAAGAGAGAAAGAGGAGTTTTTTCACATGCCAATGGTCAAGAGTGAACCAAAGTTCAGTTCTTTTCTGAGGGAAGGAGAGAAGTCTAACTAAACTTTAGTTAACACAGGTAAGTGGGCGTTTTGTCCATATTTGTCAGTGGAAATAAGTAGTTCATAGATGGTTACCATTTATGAAGCAGAGAATAGGACTAGGTAAGCAGGGAGTCATCATTGAGGCTTACCTAAGTCATATGAGGAAGGATGGCTCGTTGCAGGAAGCTGTTTCAGCAACACAAATAGATAGGGGTGATTTCTTGATCCTTGCTGATTTCCAAGATCATAGATCTCAGAGAAAGTTGAATATTGTCAGCCAGTGTATAAATCAGTGCCTGCCACAGAATATGTACTCGGTCAGTATTTGTTGAATAAATAAATTAAAACTCCCTTGGCAAGGATAAGAAAGGTGAAAAGATAAGCACACAAGGCAGGAAGGAAAGGAGAAGAAGCCCAGTTACTGTCTCACACTTTGCCTTCTGAAATCATAATCATATATTATTGTGGTTACTGATGAGGGCTAACTATGCATCAAGCACAGTGTTAAGTGTGTTATATGCAGGACTGCTTTCAGTTCTGACTGAGCTGTGACCTTTGAGCTGCTCCTGGGCTGGCTTTTGCCCATTGGTATTTAAAATGGGCTAATTGTCATGGAGAGCAGACTAATTATGTTCTCATCAGAAATCTCCTTTAAAAAAAAAAACAGAACAACTTTAACTTTCTGATCAGGTTTTATGAACTCATGATTGAGCTCTCTATAAAAGTTTTCTTTTAAAAGAATCAAGGGACATGTCTATAACCTTGTATTTCTTGTGTTTTAGGATAGAGGCTACCTAAAAATATATGTATACAAAATACTTCACAAGCTCTCAACAGAGATGCCAAATTAAAAGTACACATATTCAATTCAAGTTACTCTCTCAATAAAAGCAAACATATCTGTTTAATTTCTTTTCATTGTCCTTAAAGAGGAGCTGAAAAAAAGAAGCCAATCCCTGGTACAAGGCATCAGCGTTTCTTAGGTAATATTCCAGGAGAGGGTTTTATTTGGGGCTTTTAAAGGACTGTGCTCCTCTCATTTGCTTCTAGTAGAAGAGTGTTTGTTATAGTCATTCTCTGTACATTTACTGAATTTCTACTACGTGAAGTGCACTGTTCTAAAAATTTAATGTTTTTCTACAAGTTTACTCCTGCAATTCTAGAGTTACATAATAAGATTAAAAATGGTGACTCAATTTTGCATTTGGTTGGAAATGACAATAGAACACTTTGGATTCAGGAAATAATTCCTCCTACCTCAACTAACTAAAGCTTTATAGAAACACGGGAATTTCTATTGCAACTCTAGTTTAGCTTTTGTGACATTTAATTACAGGAAATTAAATTGTATCTGATTTTAAAATATTAAATTCATTATTTACTTCTGAATACACCGTGGTTAAAAGACTTTGTTGTTTAAAAAACTATACAATTGTATGTGCTAAACTGAATTATAAATTTAACATGTGTGAGGAAGACCCTATTTTTGAATAAGATTAGTAAACAGTATATTTAATTAACACAACTATTATAAAGTGCTTAGCAAGGGTGCTTTCAAAAGCATTTTGGATTACTTAATGAGACTAGAACAGATTAATATAAATGCCAGAGTAAATAAGAGTTCTTTTTATTCAAATATTAATTAAATTTCCCCTGGAAAAAAATGTGGCATAACTTTTTTTTTTAATCTTTCACCTTCTTTGTATCCCCAAATATTTCAAATATATTTTAAAATACGTTAGAATACCATTTGGAAATGATCTAGCCATGTGAAATGGTTGTGCGTGATGTGCGTGATTTGAATGCCATCAAGTGGTGGTGCTTATTTGTGATAGCTGGAGGGCAGAAGCTGGGCTCAGAGGGTCAGCTGGTACAGGCAAAGTCTCCTTTAGATGTTTGAAAGAAGCTCAGTCTGTGAAATATTTTTCATGAGACTTTGTTTGGACTGATACCATTTCTCTCTCAGATCTAAAGCCTCTTCATATTGTTGAGCTTTGATGACTTAGTGCTAGGTTTGTCTGAGGATTCATTCTAACTCCAAAGTCTAGTGTCTGTTTCTTCTACTAATAACTCACTCTGATCTGCTCCCAATAGTGTGTTTGCTTCACAGTTCAAGTCCTTGCTTTTTCATGGCATCTTACCTGGCAGCTCTGGTTTTGCTTACTGTAAGTTAGTGCAAAAGTAATTGTTTTTTTTGTTTTGTTCTGTTTTGTTTTTGCGACAAGTCTCGCTCTGTAGCCCAGGCTAACGTGCAGTGGTGCAATATTGGCTCACGGCAACCTCTGCCTCCCAGTTTCAAGCGATTCTCCTGCTCCAGTCTCTAGAGTAGCTGGAATTACAGGTGCGCACCATTGCACCTGGCTAATTTTTTGTATTTTTAGTAGAGACAGGATTCACCATGTTAGCCAGGCTGGTCTTCAACTCCCGACCTCAGGTAAGCCGCCCGCCTTGGCATCCCAAAGTGCTTGGATTACAGGCATGAGCCACCATACCCGGCCTAGAGTGTAATTTGATTCCTTTCCTATTTACCCTTAACCTTCATTTTATTGTGTCCCACGTAACCTCATACATGGTTTTGAATTACAGTTTGTTACTCACATTGAGTGTAAACTCTTATGGAAGTTGAGAGATTTTTCAAGCGTTCTATTCTCTTCTTTTGGATTAGCTAGGCATTTGGATGCCTCTGGCTCTTTACTCTGGATTTTACATGTTTCTATTTCCTAATTCTTTTCTTCTTAGCTACTGGAGGAGCTACTTAAAGTAATGGTCTCAAATTTTTGGTTTCAGGACCTCTTTATAGCCTTAAACATTATGAAGAGCTTTTGTTTATGTAGACTCTTACCTATCAACATTTAGTGCATTGGAAACTTTAAAACTATTAATTCATTTAAAAATAATAAATCCCTGATGTACTAACATAAAACATCTTTATGAAAAATACATATTCCAAAGCCAAAAATATTTTGTGAGAAAAGTGGCATTGCCTTATATATTTGTTAATCTCTTTAACCTTTGGCTTAATAGAAGACAGCTCGTTCTCATATGTGTTTCTGTATTCCATCTGTTGTGTTGTTACATGTCATGTAGATTCTGGGAAACTCCACTTTACACTCATGGGAGAATGAGAGTGATAAAAGAAAATAATGTCTTAGTATTATTAGGAAAATAGTTTCAATTATACAGACTTCCTGAAAGGGTGTCTGACAACCCTTGAGAAACATTGCTTTTAAGAGAGTAGATAGGAGAAAAGGGAGAAAAAGAGGTTCCTCTAATGTCATGTTCCCCGTTATCATTCATCGTTTGTACAATGTGGTGAAACAGGAAAATAAAGAGAAAGCTACAAATGACTTTTATATTTTGAGCAAAAATTCTCTGTGATCTTTTTCTCTAATTATGAAAAGGAAAATGAATTTTCTTTTTTGTTCTACATGCAAAAGAAACTAGAGAGCCTGCCCTACTTTTCTTTCACACCAGTAACTTCTTGAGTAAGTGAACATGATGTTGATTTGACAAGTAGGTTGTTAGCCAATTTGCCTTAGGAACACTTAGCAGTATCTGGCAGCTTCTATAAAATTCCTCAGAAGAAGGTTATAACATTTCCTGAAAATGAGTATTGTGAAGAGAGGAAAGATGTTTTTGTTTTTAATGCTGGGAATTTATTCATGAATGAATTCTGATACTAAAAGAAAATAGTATTAGCAAGAAAATCAACTTTAATTTTTTCACTACTGCTAGTAGTAATAATATTACAATAATATTATTAATAATTTTATGTACTGTGTCATTGTAACTCATCATGTTTCATCACTTCCAGATTTTAAAACAAAAAATAATGGTCCATATCATAGCAGAAGTCTACAAGTTGAGGTTTATATCAGGCAAATTTTTGCCTCAGCCAAGTCTTGAAAGGAGAATCCTGGATAGATAGATATAGGTATGTCTTTTCATCCAGAAGCTTTATTTTGCATATTTGTAATAAAGATCCAGGAGAAAGAAGTGATTCACTGCAAGTGACCATAGCATCTAGACCTAGAGAAAAGAAAAAACTACAAGACAGATCTTTAGACCTTAAGTAGAGAAAATGTATTTTCAGTACCTCCCTATACTTTAAATAATTACACTAATAGCAAACAGAGCCCTTACTATATACCAAATGCTCTTCTAATTTGATCAACTTTGTTTCTTAAAATAATTCATTTCAATTTTAACATATCTTCTTTTTTTACTCTGCTGTTTATTTTTAATTTCTTGAGTTAGGACTTACCTCATTAATTTTCAAATTTTTATTTTCTAATACAGGCATTTAAGGCTATAATTTTTTGGATACTGTTTTAGTTGCAGTATTTTATGTAGTATTTTAATTTTTATGTGATATTTTAATTGTTGCTTATTTCCAAATATTTTATAGTTTCTTTTGTGATTTTGTCTCTAATAAATTGATTATATAGATTGTGTGTTTGTGTATACATGTGCCCATGCACCTCTGGTTAATTCCAAGGGCATGTTTTATAGGGAAAAACTGTTTGTTTGTTTTGTTTATGTGTGTGTGTTTTATCATCCAAAGTCCATAGTTTACATTTGAGTTCACTGTTCACTCTTGGTGTAGTAGTACACCCTGTGAGTTTTGACAAATGTAAAATCACATGTATTCATTATTATAGTATCATACAAAGTAGTTTCACTGCCCAGAAATCCTCTGTGCTCTGCCTGTTTATCCTTTTCTGCCCACTAACACGTGGGGCAACCACTGACTTTTTTTAGTCTCCATAGTTTTACCTTTTCCAAAGGGTTAGGCCTTTGGAATTACATGGTATATGGCTTTTTCAGATTGGCTTCTTTTCTTTTCTTTTTTTTTTTGAAATGGAGTTTGGCTCTTACTGCCCAGGCTGGAGTGCAATGGTGTGATCTTGGTTCACTGTAAACTTTGCCTCCTGGGTTCAAGCGATTCTTCTGCCTCAGCCTCCTGAGTAGCTGGGATTACAGGAGACTGCCACCATGCCCGGCTAATCTTTTTGTTTATATTTTTAGTAGAGATGGGGTTTCACCATGTTGGCCAGGCTGGTCTTGAACTCCTGGCCTCAAGTGATCTGCTGCCTCGGCCTCCCAAATTGCTAGGATTACAAGTGTGAGCAACCTTGCCTGGTGATTGGCTTCTTTCACTTGGTAATATGCATTTAAGTTTCAGTCATATCTTTTCTTTTTAGCATTGAAAAATATTTGTCTTTGTCTGGATGTACCACAGTTGATTTATCTGCTAACCTACTGAAGGACATCTTGGTTGCTTCTGAGTTTTGGCAATTGTGAATAAATCTTTTATAAACATCTGTGTACAGGTTTTTGTGTGGACATAACTTATTGCTTCATTTGGGTAAATGTCAAGAAGCACAATTGCTGGATCATATGGTAAGTATATGTTTAGTTTTGTAAGAAACTGACAAACTATTTTCCAGCGTGGCTTTCCCATTTATCATTCCCATCAGCAATAAATGATTATTTCTCTTGCACTACGTGCTCACCAGCTTTTGGTGTTGTCAGTGTTTTATACTGTGGCCATTCTAAGAGATTATGTGGTTGTTTTAATTAGCAATTCCATAATGACATATGATGTTGTACATTTTTATATATTTATGTGCCTATATATCTTTTCTGGTGAGGTGTCTCATCTGATCTTTTGCCCACTTTTTAAGTTAAATGTTCATTTTCTTATTGTTGAGTTTTAAGTTCTTTGTATATTTTGTCTTTTATCAGGTAAGTCTTTTGTAAATATTTTCTTGAAGTCCATGACTTGTCTTCTCATTATCTTGAAAAAGTCTTTCGCAGAGGAGTTTTTAATTTAAATGAAGTTCAGTGTATCAGTTTAACAATAAACAACTGTTTATTTCATGGATCATATCTTTTATGTTGTATCTAAATATTCATTGCCATACCCAAGATCATCTAGAATTTCCCCTATATTATCTTCCAGATGTTTTATAGTTTCCCATTTTACGTTTAGGTCTATGATCCATTTTGGGTTAATTTTTGTGAAGGGTGTAATTTCTATGTCTAGATTCATCTTCTCTTCATGTGATGTTTACTTGTTTCATCTTCATTTGTTGAAAAGACTATCTTTGATCATTGCATTTTCTTTTCTCCTTTGTCAAATATCAGTTGAGTATGTCCATATGAGTCTATTTCTGGGCCCTCTATTCTGTTTCATTTGCCTATTTGCCTATTCTTTTGCCAATGCTACACTATCTTGATTACTATAGCTTTATAGTAAATCTTGTAGTTGAATACTGGAGTCCTCCAACTTTTTGTTGACTGTTGAGTTGACTATTCTGAGACTTTAGAATCAATTTGTCAACATCCACAAAATAACTTGGGATTGCATTGAATCTCTATCAAATTGGGAAGAATAGACGTCTTAACAATATTGTCTTCCTATCCATGAACATTAAATATCTCTCCATTTATTTAGTTCTTCTTTATTATCTTTTATCAGAGTTTTGTAGTTTTTCTCACATAAATCTTATGCTTATTTCATTAGATTTATATCTAAGTATTTCATTTTTGGGAGTGCTAATGTAATTGGTATTACATTTTTAATTTTAAGTTCTACTTGTTTACTACTGATATACAGGGAAGCAATTGACTTTTGTATCTTAACTAGAATTTTACAATCTTGCTATAATCACTTATTAATTCCAGGGGTTTGTTGTTGTTTTGATTCCTTAAGATTTCTATACTTTGAACAAAGACAGTTTTACTTCTTCTTTCTCAATCTGCACATCCTTTATTTTGTACTCTTGTCTTATTGTATAAGGTAAGACTTCAAAGGATGATGTAGAAAAGAAGTGGTAAGAGAAATTCTTACTTTATTCCTAATATATGCAGAAAGGCTGTGAGTTTCTCACTATTAAGTATGATGGTAGCTGTAGGTTCTTTGTGGTTGATATTTTTCAGGTTGAGAAAGTTTCTCACTTATTCCTAGTTTTCTGTGAGTTTTTTTTTTTTTTATCATTAATGGACATTAGATTTTGTCAAATGCTTTTTTTCTGTGTCTATTGAGATAATCGTGTGAGTTTTCTTCTCTAGCCTGCTAATGTGATGAATTACATTAATTGATTTTTGAGTGTTGAAACAGACTTGCAGTTTGGATAAATTTCACTTGGTAAGGTATAATTATTTTTATACATTCCTGGGTACATTTTGCTAATATTTGTTGAGGATTTTACATCTATGTTCATTAAAAATATTGCTTTGTAGTTTTATTTTTATTTATTTATTTTTGTTTCCTTTACTTGGTTCTGAATGTTATCCCATTATTAGAAAATAGGATTTATTTGTTTAGAGCTGCTGCTGGTCTCGATAGTACCTTTTAATTAATTTCCATTAAATTTAAATATTTCTTTAAGAAACTTTCAAAGGGACAAACAGCTTGCCAATCTCTGTTTGTCCATTAGCAAAATGCATCCCTTTCTTCATAATCCATGACAAGGCAAACATCTTGGCTGATAGGGAGTGGGCTCAACTTTGTCAGCCTTTCTCCTCCTCAGCTAAATTTCCTTGTACAATTGACTATTTGGGGTGGCCCTGTCTTTTGGATATCCTCAGCCTTGCTTTGTGGTCAACAATGTGGAAAATTTTTGTGAATATTTTGTGTGCCCATAAAAAATGTGTATTATACTAAAGCATAAAATATATTCTGTTATTTCCAGACCAATAAAGTAAAAATACTTTATTGTCTACATATAAAAAATTATATATTCTTTGTGCATAAAGAATATGTGATTAACCCAGATGACAATAAGAATGAAAAAAAGGAAGTTAAAAAAAGAATTATAAAATCCCAAAATATCAGAAAAATTTTAATAAAATGAAAATTGGTGTTTCAATATTAATATCAGAAAATTGATTTAGACAAGAAGCATTATTGAAAATAAAACTGTCATGACTTGAAAAATAAAGCAATTTATTAGAAATATGTAACAATTTTTCACCTGTGCATGCCTAATGACATAGCTTTATCTCAGTTTTTAACCTTTATCATCCTTCTATTAGTTTGTTTTCGTGATGCTGATAAAGATATACCCGAGACTGGGCAATTTACAAAGGAAAGAGGTTTAACGGAGAACTCACAGTTCCATGTGGATGGAGAAGCCTCACAATCATGGAAGAAGGCAAGGAGGAGTAAGTCATATCTTACATGGATGGTGGCGGGCAAAAAGAGCTTGTGCAGGGCAACCCATTTTTAAAACCATCAGATCTCAAGAGACCCACTCACTATCATGAGAACAGCATGAGAAAGACCTACCCCATAATTCATTCAACTCCCTCCAGGTCCCTCCCATAGCATGTGGGAATTATGTGAGCTACAGTATGAGATTTGGGTGAGGACACAGAACCAAGCCATATCATTCTGCCCCTTGCCTCTCCCAAATCTCATATCTTCACATTTCAAAACCAATCATCCCTTTCCAACAGTCCCCCAAAGTCTCAGCTCATTTCAGCAGTAACTCAAAAGTCCACAGTCCAAAGTCTCATCCAAAACAAGGCAAGTTCCTTCCATCTACAAGCCTGTTAAATCAAAAGCAAGTTAGTTACTTCCTAGATACAATGGTGTTACAGGCAATGGATAAACACAGTCAACCCAAATGGGAGAAATTGACCAAAACAAAGAGACTACAGGCCCCATGTAAGATCTCCCTTGACTTCATGCCTCTGCAAATTTTCAAAACTTTTATGCTCTGTTTCCCTTACAAAACTGAATGCATTTAACAGCACCCAAGTCACATCCTGAATGCTTTGCTGCTTAGAAATTTCTTCCATGAGATATCCTAAATCATCTCTCTCAAGTTAAAAGTTCTACAGATCTCTAGGGCAGGGGCAAAATCCCACCAGTCTCTTTGTTAAAACATATCAAGAGTCACCTTTGCTTCAGTTCTCAACAAGTTCTCATTTCCTTCTGAGACCACCTCAGCTTGGACTTTATTGTCCATATCACTATCAGCATTTTGGACAAAGCCATTCAACAAGTCTCAAGGGAGTTTCAAACTTTCCCACATTTTCCTGTCTTTGTTTGAGCTCTTCAAACTCTTCCAACCTCTACCTGTTACCCAGTTCCAAAGTCACTTCCACATTTTCAGGTATTTTTTCACTAGCACCCTCACTCTACTGGTGCCAATTTACTGTATTAGTTTGTTTTCACACTGCTGATAAAGGCATATCCAAGACTGGGAAGAAAAATAAGTTTAATTAGACTTACAGTTCCACATGGTTGAGGAGGCCTCAGAATTATGGCAGAAAGCAAGGAGGAGCAAGTCACATCTTACATGGATGGCAGCAGGCAAAAAGAGCTTCTGCAGGGGTGACTCCCATTTTTAAAACCATCAGATCTCATGAGACCCATACACTATCTCGAGAACATCATGGGAAAGACCTGGCCCCATAATTCAATCATCTCCCACCAGGTCTGTCCCACAACATGTGGGAATTATGGGAGCTACAAGATGAGATTTGGGGACACAGAGCCAAACCACATCAACCCCTAATCTAGAAATTACTATATTTATTTGTTTTCCTTCCTCTAATTACTCCTTTCCTTATCTCTGCAATTGTTGTTTTACACAACTATTAAATAATTACTCCTTTCCTTATCTCTGCAATAGGTGTTTTACACAACTATTAAACACAGTGATCTGAAAATAAAACTCATGTCAGTTAGTTACTGCAAACACTCTATTAGTTCCCCATTGCCAAGAGTCTAGGCACTTTACATGGTATTCATGTTCTAAACCTTATCTTAACAGCCTCAGAGAAAAATATTTATTAATTTGCAGAAATATAATTAGTGGATTTTACACAGATTACACATATTTATACCTTTGTCTTACTGCATCTACTTTAGAAATAATAATATCTGATGTCTACTGATTGCTTATGTGTTCTATATAAATGCCTAAGCTACTTGATCTTCTTGTATCTTCTTGCATAAGCTACTTGTTCTACTTGTATTATTTCATTCTTACAACAAGCTTATAAGTATTATTATCTTCATTTTATAGTTGAGGAGACTAAAATTAGGGAACTCAAAGGTCCTGTCCAAAGTTATACATCTTGTAAATGGTAGTCAGAATTTAAAACCAAACAATCTGGTATTGAAAAACATATACTTAACTACTGTACCTATACTATTTCTAGGCAGCCAGCATTTTGACCATGAATCATACTAACTTCTTACCCATAATTTAGTGAAAGTAGAGTCATGTACCACATAACAATATTTTGGTCAATCATGGACCACATATATGACAATGGTTTCATAAGATTATAATGCTATATTTTTTATTATATCTTTTATATGTTTAGATACATGAATGTTTACCATTGCATTATAGTTGCCTACAGTATTTAGTACAGTAACATTCTGTACAGGTTTGTAGCCTGGGAGCAATAGGCTGTAGTATATGCTATGATGT
>CAUYQU010077753.1:0-23506 GCA_963574635.1 Cheracebus regulus | reverse complement strand
CGAAGGTCTCCTGGCAACTAATTCTCTTCATTTCCTTTAGCTGAAAATGCTGCTGTGTTACCTTCATTTTTGAAGGATACTTTCGAAGGCCATGGATTTCTAGGCTGATTGTGTGTGTGTGTGTGTGTGTGTGTGTGTGTGTGTGTGTGTGTCTCACTCTAAGCACTGTAATGATGTTGATACACGGTTTTCTGGCCTCCACTGTTCCTTATGAGAAAGGCACAGTCTCTTGAGTTGTTTTTATCCAGTGTTTAATGCATCATTTTTGTCTCAGCTACTTTCAAAATTTCCCTAAAAGCAATTTCATTTACTATGTCTAAACATAGTTTTATTTGAATTTATTCTAGCTGGAGTTTGCTGAGATTCTTGAATCAGTAAATTCATGTCTTTCACCAAATTTGGGATGTTTTTGGGCATTGAATCTTAAAATACTATTTCTGCCCCAATTTATCTCAGTTCTCTTTCTGGAACTCCAAGGATTTGTATATTAGACTTTTTGATATTATTTTCAAGTTTCTGAGTCTCTGTTAACTTTATAAAGAAACATTTTATATCTCTCTTCTTAGCTTCTATTGATTTAATCAATTTCCTCTGTCATCTTCCGTCTGCTACTCAGCTCAATCCAGTGAGTTATTTAATTCACATATTGTATTTTTCTGTCCTCGATTTTATACTTGTTTCTTTTTCATATTTTCTGTGTCTCTGCTAAGATTTTTATCTTTTGATTTATTTCAAATACATTTTTCTTTACTTTTAAGTGTAGGTATAATTGTAGTTATCAAGTTATTTTCTGATAATTCATACATCTTGTTTATCTCAGGGCATTAGACTGTTGATTTTCTTGTCCCTTGAGAATTTGTCACAATTTTCTATTTTATTTTGCATGTATGTCCATTTGTTTTGGATTTCATTCTGTACACTTTGTTCATTCTGCATTCTGTTACATTCCTCTGAAGAGTGTTGATTTTTTTAAGCTATTAATCCAGTAAGATTCAGACTCTTATCTCTGAACCACATTTTGAAGATGGAGGTTTAAATTTTAGTTGAATTTTCTAAACCTTTAGTGTGCTGCTTTGATTCTGTCCTCTGCCTGCCTGGTCTAAGGGTCTACCTGAGCTATGTGTGGCATTCATGTGTGGAAGTAGAGGCTCTCCTTCTGACTCTCTTTCCTCCAGTTTCACCTCCTTCCTCTTCACCAGTGGAAATTTCCTAGGACTCCTACCCTCGGTCTTAGGCCAGACAGAGTTCCAGCTGGTGGCTGTACGCCTTTCCTCGACTGTGGTCCTTGACTGTAAAGCCACCAGCAAGGAGAAACTCACTCCCTTGTTAGGTCTTCTCCAGGTTTTGCTGCCACTCCGCAGTCTGCCTTCTTTTGGTGTATCTGTTAGTTTACTGAGATGGTTGAGTTTTGCATTCTGTCTGTTGTTTATGGTTATCATTAGCAGTAGGGTGGTTCTGTGCAGGCTCATGCTGCTGTGCCAGAAGTGTAACCCCATGATGTTTTGGGATGTAGTGTGTATGTTGTAAATCCGTTACGGATCCTTTTACATTTTAATTGTTTTTATTATTTTGAACCCAGGAGTTATTTAGTAATGGTATTTCAATTCTAAATATAGGGGTGATTTTTAATTTGTCTTTTTGTCTTAAAATCTTGATTGCCTAGTGGTCAGAGATCACGTTCTGCACACACACACACACACACACACACACACACACGATCTTCAACTTAAGATGGAGTTATGTCTCAATAAACCCATTAAAATTGAAAATGTTGTAAGTCAAAAATATATTTAATAGTACATACACCTAATTTACTGACCATCGTAGCTTAGCCTAGCCTACCTTAAATATGGTCAGAATACTTATGTTAGCCTACAGTTGGGCTAAGTCATCTAAAAGAAAGCCCATTTTGTAATGAAGTATTGTATGTCTTATATAATTTATTAAATGCTGTACTGAAAGTGAAAATGGAATAGTTTTGCACCATCGTAAAGTCAAAAAAATCATTAGATGGAACCATGGTAAGTCAGAGAGGGTCTGTCTTTAGACATACACAGAGACTCTCTTATGGCCTTGTGTGTAATTGATTTTTGTATTTTTATACGTATACTTGGAAAAAATATTCTTTATCTGTTGGTTGCCAAACTCTAATTATGTCCATGTTACCCTTTCTGGTTCTTCCTCTGCTTTAACTATACATGAGAGTGTTGAAATATCCCAGTAGAATATTATTGTTTACATCTAATCTATGGATTAGAGTATACATACTCGCTTATTTTTTTCCTGTAGGTCTATTAATTTCTTCCTTTATATATTTGGAGGCTATTTTACTAAGAGTAGGCATGGTAAATATTGCTATCTCTTATTGGTAAATTAAAATATTTTTACCTGTGTCATAACTCTCTTCGTGAAAAATATTATTTTTGTCTTAAGGTTTATTGAATGTTATTAGGGTAGTCATACCAGCTTTCTTTTGGTAAGCATTTTTCTGAAAGGTCATTTTTCCATCCTTCCACTTTTGGTCTTTGCAGGTCTGTAAGTTTGAGGAATGACTCTTCTAATTAGCACATACTGAACATATACATTTTAATTTCAGTTTGTCTAGTTCCATAAAAAGTCTTATAAGAATTTTGATGAGAATTGCATTGAATTTATGGATTAAAATGGGACAACTGGCATTTTAAAGATATTGAACATAATAGATCTCTGCCTTCATTTACGCCTTCACATAAATTAGCATCATAGATCTCTGCCTTTATTTAGATCTCCTCACTGTCCTTCAGTAACACTTATTATTTTCTCTTTAACAGACTTTTGTACCTTCAATTTTTGTTCCTTTTGTTTTTAAACACAGAGACTTTCGGAAACTTTTATTAATTTGAATAATGTACCCGTTGGATGCAATGAAATTGGCAATAATGTCACTTTTTTCCTTTTTATACCTTTTATTTATTTCTCTTATTTTACTCTACTGGATTCAAGTATCCTTGGCTTGTTCCAGATGTTAATGAGGAAGCATCCAGAGGTTGTATCCTAAAGTATTGTGTTGGCTGTGAATTTTTGTAGATTACCTATATCAACTTTGAAAAGATCTTTCTCATTTATAGCTTTCTCAGAGCTTTTATTAAAAATTGAGTTAAATTTTTGAAATATGCTTTTTTGTATCTATTTCAATAACTGTATGATTTTTATGTAGTGAATTATAGCATGTGGTGTTAATGTATTATTTTACTCCTAACAAAATCCAGTTTGGTCATAAGTGATTTTTTAGGGGGTTACCCCATTTGAATTGTTAATATTTTTGAATGATTTTTAAAAATCTATGCTCATAAATTATATCGACCTACAATTTTCCCTTTTTATACTGCCCTTCCCTGGCTTGGAATCAAAATTAAACTCACCTCATAAAATGAGTTCTTTCGTTTTTTATTGTCTGGAAAATTCTTTATGATATTGGAATGATCTATTCATTGACTGGTTGGTAGAAGTCACCCATAAAACCATCCATGCCTCTTTTTAAAATTGAACATATACTATGGGTGGGCTTTAAAATACGGAGCCAATTTCCTCAATGTTGTAGGTCTATTTATCCTTGCTATTTTTTTTTCGGATCATTTTTTGAAGTTACAATTTTTCCAGGAATGTTTTCGGTTCAATTAAGTCTTCACATTTATCGGTCTTCACATATTTATTTGTAAGGACATGAGACAAATGTAAAGTTCTCTTGTCTTTGATGTCTTTACTATGAAATTTATCATGCATTCGGAATTGTATATGAACGGTTTAAACAACAGCAGAGATGAAGCGCTCTCCTGTCCGACACCTGTGCTAAGAATCAGATCCTCACCAGCACTTTCGAAGCCCGCATGTCCTCAGCCCACCCATCTCTTCTAACTTTCTGTGCCCAGAGTTACCGTTGTTCTGAATTTGTGCAAGCACGTTCTTGTATTTATTTGTGCATCCATAAGCATTATGTTATTTAGTTTAAAATGTGAGTATTAAGGACAAAACTAGCTGCCTAAGGAAAGAGTCACATTCCAGCTGTTTAGATGAAGGCACTGGAAGAAGGCAGCTAAGAGAGCTGGTGGGCCAAAGCGGGGTCCCAGCCTCTTGGAGAGTTTACCAGAGCCTCCTACAGAATTCCGTGGAGCCTGAGGACCCCCCGCAGCTGATGGAGGAGGGGTGGGGTCAGGGGTGGGGGCCGAGTGCAGACTCAGGGCTGCATGTCCCGGAGGAACGCAGACAGGGAGACGGGTGTCTCTGGCTTGCCGTGTTCTCCAGCTCTCAGGATTCGGTCAAAGCAGAACAAGAGTGCAGGGTAGGACGCAGGCCCTTTGCTGGCCCAGAATTTAGGTCATGGAGAAGAGCGTGGAGAACTCATCAGCACACGGCCAGGGGAAGTCACAGCAAAGCGTCGATGGTACAGCAGGGGTGAGGCTGTGGGTTCACCTGCAGGTGCTGTTTCTGAGGGACGCTCCCATCTGGGCAGGTGCACTCCTGCCTGTGGTGAACAGCTGTCCCTGCTGATGTCCCTGACCATCCTGGGCGGGTGCACTCCTGCCTGTGGTGAACAGCTGTCCCTACTGATGTCCCTGACCATCCTGGGCAGGTGCACTCCTGCCTGTGGTGAACAGCTGTCCCTACTGATGTCCCTGACCATCCTGGGCGGGTACACTCCTGCCTGTGGTGAACAGCTGTCCCTACTGATGTCCCTGACCATCCTGGGCGGGTGCACTCCTGCCTGTGGTGAACAGCTGTCCCTGTTCCTACCAATGCCCCTGACTGTCCTGCATCTGGCCAGGTGTCCCCTGGGTCCTGGGGCAGCCTCCCCACAGGTTACTCTCCACTCAGTGGGGTGCAGCCTCTGGAGCTTCAAGCGAAAGAATTCAAAGGAGGCAAGCATTTGGGACCCCACCCATCCAAAGTGGGTTTCATGTTCCTCAAGTACATACTGATGGGTCTGGCTGGGAAGCCACTGTCCTTCCAGCTTCTGAGCATGGTGCTCCCTGGAGCCACTGGCTCCCGTGTCGCTCTTCTGAAGCCCGAAGTCTTTTTGATTCCCAGTCCCTTTATCCAACCCTTGTCTGTATGCAAGACTGCAGGATAGAGCTGGAGGGCCGTGGTGCACTCATAGGTCCCTGCAGACTTGACCTGGGTGCGTCAAGCCATCCTCCCACCTCAGCCTCTCGAGCAGCTGGTGTATCACCATGCCTGACTAATCTTTTTTATTTTTTGTAGAGACGGGGTCTCACTGTGTCACCCAGGCTGGTCTCAGACTCCTGGGCTCAAGTGATCTGCCTGCCTTGACCTCCCAATGTGCTGGGATTACAGGTGTGAGCCAGTGTGTGGGACCCATGTGCTAGATTCCGGAATATTGAGCCTTTTTTTTTTTTTTTTTTTTTTGAGACAGAGTCTCATTCTGTCGCCAGGCTGGAGTGCAGTGGCATGATTTCGGCTCGCGGCAACCTCCACATCCCAGGTTCAAGTGATTCTCCTGCCTCAGCCTCCTGAGTAGCTGGGACTACAGGCGTGTGCCACCACGTCCAGCAAATTTTTGTATTTTTAGTAGAGACAGGGTTTCACCATGTTGACCAGGCTGGTCTCGAACTCCTGACCTCAGGTGATCCGCCTGCCTCGCCTCCTAAAGTGCTGGGATTACAGGCATGAGCCACCACGCCCAGCGTTTATTGAGCCTTCTTAATCTATCGTCTCATGTCCTTTCTTAGCCTTCTCCCCTGTGACTTTTCTTATTCGGGTGCTGGGGCTTCTAAACTGGTGTCATTTCACGTGTTGGTTTTTCATCTTTTTCTCTATCTCTGCTAACCTTTAGTGAGACTGTGAAACAGCCTCAGCTTTACCTTCCAGACTTCCTGTAGAGTCTTCATCTGGGCCACCATGTTTTTAACTTCCACAGCTCTTTTCCTTGTCCTCTCAACGTTCTTCGTGCGTAGATAGCTTCTTGTCCTCCTTTTATTATTGCAACTCTGGAGTATTGGATACCTTTCTGGCAGGCTTCTTCACTCTGTCAAGTCCTCATTCGCTCCCAATGGATCTGCTTTGATCCTGGCCCGTGGCCTCCATCTTCACGTTGCAGGCCTCCCTTACACATGACCATCCAGACGGGTTGAGAGCAGTGGTCCTCAAAGCTGTTTGGAAGCTAAATGTGTGTGTGGACAAAGCGCATTGACTTGAGTCTACTGCCAGGTGGTCTGCAGGAGCTCTTGGCTGGGAAATCCCCAGCTTTGTTCAGGTCTTTCTTCAGATGTTTGTTTGTTTGACACAGAGTCTCTCTCTGTCGCCCAGGCTGGAGTGCAGTGGCTCGATCTCGGCTCACTGCAACCTCCACCTCCCAGATTCAAGCGATTCTCCTCCCTCAGGCTCCTGAGTAGCTGGGATTACAGGCACACACCACCACACCCAGCTAATTTTTCGTATTTTTGGTAGAGATGGGGTTTCGCCATGGTGGTCAGGCTGGTCTTGAACTCCTGACCTTGTGATCCACCTGCCTCAGGCTCCCACAGTGCTGGGATGACAGGTGTGAGCCACCACGCCCAGTCAGCTTGTCAGTTTTTTTAGAGCTTTCATCTGCAGCCGGTCTTGCCCCAGGAAATTGTTTTCTCATTTCTCCCCCTAAAGGTAACTTTGCTTGCCAGTTTTCTTCTACTTCTTCATACAGTACCCACACCTCAGCTTCACCATGCACCTCCAGACCTCAGCAGGGACAGAGGAAATCCACCTCCAGACCTCAGCAGGGACAGAGGAGAAGCCAAGAGCGGGGACAGAAGAGCTGGGGACAGCTGTGTCAGCCTCCACCACGCTCCCAGGCGCAGAGGCAGGTGCAGGGCAGCCTGGGCCTCCGTTTCTTTCTTCCCCTCCTCTGCCAGGATTCCTGTCCTTGCTTTTCTTCCTCTCCTCCTTCGCCTTGTCCCCTCCTGTCCTTCCTTCCTTCGGAATTCCATAGGACACATCCGCTCAGGTCCCGGCATTCCCGACGGAGGCTTGCGGTCCAGCCTCTCTGGCTGGCTTGGTTGCTTATCTGTTCCTCACCCTCAAAAATTTTGTTTCGTCTCCTCCCATCCTTTCCAATTCTTTTAAATGATTTCAAAGAGCTGACTTGGTCATATTGGACCTATCGATATAATTCTCTTTTACGTTTCTAATATTGTTGATCTGTTCTGGCTATGCAATAAGCTTTTAGTGTTTTGGGTTTTTTTTTTTTTTTTTTGAATGGATTTCTTAAAGGTTGACAATTTCAGTAATTCTTTTTTTTCTCAAAAGACCAACTTTTAGCTATGGGAGGCCTGACTTTTTTTTTTTTAACTTGGTTTATGTTTTATTAATTTCTGTTATTTTCTTCGTATTGTCTTCATTCTAATTTTTAAAATTCACACTATTGTTCTTTGTTTTGGAGTTGTCCCAAACCTCTGGAGTTGGCTGCCCAGCTCTGGATTTCCGGTCTTCTTTCCAGGTGAAAGGAAGCACCTCGTCACATCTTGCATCAGCTGCGTCCCACGTGTTTTGCTACCTAGCATTTGTCTCATTATTTAAATGTGAGCGTCGTACACTCCCACGGCTGTGCCTTCCTTAAACCAAAGCTAATGTTCAAGTTAGTTTAAATGTTTTAATGTAGAGGATTTTTTAGTTCAGATTTCTATTAAGCTAGTTGTAGAGTCACATGCAGTTGTAGGAAATGATAGTGAGAGCCTGTGTACACTCCCCACTTCCCCGTGCAAACATTACGCAAAACTTTAGTATGGTAACACGACCTAGCGACAGAAATTACCAAGCTGATGAAGGTTTCCCCAGTTTTACCTGTGCTCATTTGTGTGTGCGTGTGCATGTGTGTGTGTGTGTGTGTGCAGTGAGTTCTGTACCATTTTATCCTCTTCATAGGTCCATGTACCCAACACCACAGTCAAGACACCAAACAGTTCCAGCCTCTCAGAGATCCCACCCCTTGCCCTCCTCTATCATAGCTGCCTCCCGCCCACTCCTCCTCCCTTTCAACCCGGGCAACCACCATTCTGTTCTCCAGTTCTAAAACTCTGCCATTTAAAAAACTGTACGTAAGTGGAATCATCCACTATGTAACCTTTAGAGATTGACTTTCTGTGCGGCACACAATCTCCCAGAGATTCACCCAGCTTGCTTGCCTGTATTAACAGTGTGTTTCTTTATATTGCTGAATGGTATGGACGTACCACAGTCTGTTTAACCGTTTCTTTAATAACTGTGTCTGTTGCTAACTTACCTGTGTGTCATTAGCTGACAGTGTAGTTATGTTCATAAAACATAAAATATATTCTGTTTAATGCTAATACTTTATTTGGAACCATGTTGAGATTTGACTTAGTTCTAATACAGGTACATTTTCATGAGTGTTCTATGTATACATAGAAAGAATACCCTGCAATTTTGAGGTACAGGATTATATAGTCTGTATTTTCATCTGCTCTATTTGTTGTGTTGTTTCCATCGTTTATGTGTTTATAAATATTTTTGCTGCCTTGATTTACTGTGAAAACTCTATGAAAATCTTCCAGTATGGAGATGGATTTATCTATATTTCTCCTTGAGTTCTATTAACTTTGGCATTATAAAGTTTGAAACTATATTATGTGCATGCAAAATGTTCTCCTGATGGATTTGACTTTTTTATTGTGAAATAGCCTCCTTCCTCACTCCTAGAACTTTCATTCTGCTTTTGAAAGAGCTACACAAGGCAGGTTTGGTTTTTACTTGCTACCAAAGTTCTGTCCTCTTTACTCTCAAAATTTGTTTTCTTGTATTTTAGGTATGTTGCATACTTTGTGTATGACCTTTTTTAAAAAAGAAATCTTTATGCTTGTTATAACTAGTTATATTTGAATATTATCTATGTATACATATAGATTTATGATATTTTTTCTGCCTTATCTGAGTTTCTTTGCTTTCTCCTCCTCCTTTCTTGATTTTCCTCAAAAGCAAGTTCTCTCTCTCTCTCTCTCTCTCTCTTTCTCTCTCTCTCTCTCTCTCTCTGTCTGTGTGAAGTTAATGTGGGAAGGGGCAGCACTTAGGCCACATGACTTCTAAGACAGAGGGGTTACCGGAATCTGGAAAGTAAAAGTGATGGATAAAGTAGCCACCTTGAGAGGGGCAGCGACCTTCTGTCAATGGACGCAGCAACTCCAGGACATGTCAAGGGAGGGAGTCTGGGGAGTGAACTCAGAGCTCTTTGATCTTTCACTGGGTCTACCCCTCGACCAAATCCTGCTGCAAACCAGGGGGCTGGAGAGCCTGGGGTCAGCACACACTGTGTGGTTCTGCTGGCTCCGTCATTATTCCCACATACTTTACTGGCCATCTTTATGTATTGTATACAATACGATCATCCATCTTTTATTTAGTTTATGAGCTTTACACCACAACTGTTGACCTCCTGCACTAAGAACGATGATGAAATCTGCTTCTTCAGCCTCCTGCTTCCCTTTTCCATCCACCCACTGCTTAGTTATGTGATTATTTTTACATTACTAGGGCTTAGAATGCTTATTGTTCACTCCATAACCATCATTTGCACAGTCTTAGCCTTAGTATTAACTTACAAGTCTTCATACAAACCTCACTACCAATTTATTTTTTACAGCCTCTTTATTCAGCTCTTAGCTGGATGACTTTCATCCCTTGGCAATGTCTTCAAGCATGTTTATGGGATTTCTTGCATTTCTTGCATATATATATATATATATAATCTTTATACTGGAATAATAGTTTAGCAAGGTATAAAATTATTGAATGACTTTTTTTTTTTCATTAAAGTCTTTATGGGTACTGCTTCACACACTTCTGATATTGGAAGCCTCCTATGGAAAAGTCCTATGACAGCTTTAGGGGATATGAATTCCCTCAGTATTATTTCTTTAACTTTCAAGACCAGTAATTCCATTTCCTCTTCTTCAGGGCTAACAGTTATATGTATTTTGGAAATCTTCCTTACATTTTATTGCTATCATATTCTTTCTTATATTTAAAAGCAAAAACTGTTGGATTTGCTCAAGATTTTTAAGCCTATTTTTCCCTTGGGTATGGCTGTTCTATCCTTATGATGCTTCAAATACGGCCTTCTCTGTGATGGCTTTCTTGTTCTTTGCCATTTCCTCCTGAGGTCTGGCAAATTATTTTTATCCTTTTCTTCTGTTTTATTATTGCCTTCATGGGCTCTTGTGTCTCTGCTTTTAAGGCTTTGATTTCCTGACTTCATATAACTTTTAAAAAAATCATCTTTAAATCCACGTGGTACTATTTTTTCTTCATAATATTTTTTCAGTTCTCTCCCTGGCTAAATTTTTCTGTAGCATATTTTTAGTTTCCTCCTCTACATTATTCCTGTTTTTTCTCGTTATTTTTACTTGTGTTGAGGGGAGAGCTATTTTTAGGCCAGGTATCTGTAGAAAGACAGTGTAAAGAAGGGGTCCAATGTGTGTACTTGGCTAGCACATCCACACATCTTCTCTCTGGCACCTAGTTAAGCGCTGTGTGACACAAGATGTGTGTGTTTGTGTCTGTGTCTGTGCAGGCAGAAATGTGGTATTTCATATGAGATTGGTCTGGTCTTAGTTTCTGCTCATTTTTTCAGCAGTTCAAAGCTGCTTCCTGCCCACAGGACCCCTTTTTCCCATCACATGTGGGACCCACTCTGTCCTGCAAAGATGGACACCCCCAGCTTTGCCAACCCCCAGCCTCATGGCCCTTTGCAGCGTCAGTAGTTCTTGGGAGTCCCCTGTAGTCTGTGCACACACCTGTTCATGTCGTTTCACACATTTCGCTGTTGGTTCCAGCCCCCAGAGTGAGCCAGCTGCTTTGGAAACCAAGTGAGTTTGGCTGATTCTCTCGAAGTGACCCTGGCTTTCCTGCCCCTATCTAATTGCAGCCCCTCTTAGCATTTTGATTTTACAAGTAAGTTAAAGTCCAGAGTAAGGAATGCCCCTCACTGCAGGGGGCTGCTGTTTCCAGCTTTCCAGTCTCCTGGTTTTCACTGCCATCAGGAGAGGAGAGACAGCAATTCGTCATGGCGGTTCACAGCTCAGCAAGTTTCTAACAAGCTCTTCTGAGTCTCAGAGACATCAAGCTTCCTGAGCAGTCTTACAGAGCCTGGAATTAGGGAGGTGAGAACCCAGGGCTGCCCCTCCCATGCCTGTTATGGTTACCAAGGAGGCATCACTCATTACACAGACCCAAATCCTTCCTGAAGTTACCGTGTAAACTATGTTAGACGCAAAAGACACCATGGGGAAAAGTGAAACAGACAAGGAGGGGTGTCGGGGTGGAGGCTGGGTTTGGGGGTGCTGAGGTGAGGGTTCTGTTTCCAGGAGGAGACCTGGGAAGGCTACACAGGTTACGAGTGTTTACACCAACACCTAGAGGAGGCGAGGAACAGCCCTGAGCGCAGCTGGGGAAGGGAGTGACCTCAGCAGTGGGGCTTCCTCAGGCTCCAGGCACAGCAGGAGAGGGGTGTGGAGGCATGCGGGACCGAGGGAGGAGTGGCAGGAGGCACGGTCAGAGAGCACTGGGCGTGGAGACTCTGGAGGCTTAGGGCCATGAGGGACTCTGCTCTTCTATGAGAGCAGGGCCACTGCAGGGCCTGAGCAGAGAAGGACACACTGTGGCCCAGAAGACGCAGCTCCCCTGGCTGCTGTGGGGTTGTTGGCCTTTGGGGAGGCCAGGGCAGAAGTGGGGAGTCTGGGGGCGCTGGGAGCTGTGTGGGGGCAGAGGTGGGGCTAACACATGCTTGTGGACTGTCCTAGAAGCCTGTTACCTGACACTGGACCTTGCCAGGGACGCCGGCCCACTGGGGACGCAAAGCTCATGAAAGACAGAGACAGGGAGCTGCTCCCTGAGCCAGGAACCTGCACACGGGAGATTAATCCAGCCATTCCGCAGCGAGGTGCCTGCTTCCCACGCATGGGTAACTGATGTAAAATCATAAAATAGACCATTTGCCTTTATTTTCCGGTGACCTTGGACTTTGCAAAACTCGGAGCAACTTACTTGAAATTTAACGGAACATCAGCAAAGAGTCTGGCTCAACAGTTACTGCTGACCCCTCGAGTCCAGGCTGGCCCATTCAGCCCTTGCTGCGGAGTCCTGCAAGGCTGCGGCCGGGGCGGTCGTACCCTCCGGCTTCCCTTCTAGCTTCTAAGACGGTGGAGGAGATCCCATCCTGCCTGGCTGTGGCACACGCAGCATGGCTGGACCTAGTGCTCATTTCGCTTCAACCATATGACACCCTTCCAAGCAGGCCCCCTCAGACCCTGTGTGTTAGAGGAAAAACTGGTTTCAAGAGATGCCCTGATCCTCACGGGGGCATGCCGGATCTGCAGCCAGGCCGCCCGACTGCAGGGACCGGCTCCTTACACCCACAGAGCTTTCACATAGCTGGTGCAGCCCCTACCATCGCCCAAGGGATCGGGGGTGGGGGCAAAATCCCACGGTGGCCTGAATGACCAAGTGGCCAGAGGGACCTACAGGGATTTAAGGAGCAAAAGAAAGAAGGAAATACAGGAAAAGTCAACCTTTTTAGGTCAAAGCAGAGTCAGTTTACTGAGAGTTCGGCTGAGCTTGAAGGAGACGCAGTGTAGGTTGCTGGTCGGCCCAGACTCGTGAAACAACGCGCCACACCCCACACCTGCAGCAAACACAACGGACATTTGTGCTCACGGCCTCCGGAGGCCGGGAGTTCAAGGTCAAGGTGCGGGCAGGGCCGGCTCTTCCTGAGGCTTCCCCTGGGGTTTCAGGTGGTGGCTTCTCCCCACGTCCTCTCCGGGCTTCCTCCGTGCCTGTGGCACCCTCGTGTCTTCCTGTAATGCCTGTCCTTACGTGGCCTGTTGGATGAGGGTCCCCGCCCCGTACAACTTCCTTCTAACTGGATCACTTCTTTAAAGGCCTTCTCTCCAAAGGCAGCCTCTTTCTGAGGCATGGGGGGTTAGGGCTTCAGCAGGTGGACTTTGGGGCGCAGTCCAGCCCAACAGTGGGTCTGTGAAAAGGGGGCCACAGTTGCCAACGTGGCTGCCATGGGGGTGGTGGGGACCCAGGAGCACGGGCTCTTCACTGAGTCCTGAGCTCTGAAACTGTGTCCCAGTCGTCAGCTGGCGTCCGACACGTGGGCCTGGCTGGGACGATGTGGCTTGAGCAGCTTAATTCACTGGGCGGCTTCTGTCCCAGCCCAGGCCTTGGCTGGCTCTGGTCACTGAGATGAAGGGCCACAGTTCTCTCTTATGAGGCTGGCTCCGTGCGGGCAGAACTCACATACACTGGGGTGGGGACAGAGCACGACACACAGTTCTGGAGCCCAGGGCGGAGGCTCCGGGCCGCACCCCTGCGCTGGGGAAAAGGTGCGGGCCTCGGACCCCACGAAGAGCATGGAGCCCGGCGCACAGGGCTCCGTTCATCCGCCCTTCGTCATGGCTTTAATCTTTTTCCCGAATGAAAGTGCTTTTGTTTTTATGACAACAGCAGTCATAGCAATCCTGCACCAGCACTGAACACACACCAGGCTCTGCCAAGCCCCATCATGAAGCGACTCACTGAATCCCCCTGAGGACCCCAAGCCGAGGCCCAAGGGGACAGGACGGTGGCTGTCTGCCTGGCTGCCGGCCCAGGCTTTCCGACATGAGACCATGCTGCTGTCAGTCTCCCACCGGCTTCCACCATTCCAAAATAATCTAAGTATTGAAACAATACGTGTTGGAATGTGTCAGCGTTCTGTAAGGGGTAGAGGGGAAAGTTCCATTAAACCCGGTGCAGCCCCATTGGGAACCAGTCTGACCTTTTCTAGGGAGGAGGGGGCTGTGCTCACGGTGCAGATGGGACCCCCCACCTGGGGTGCACCCCAGCAGCTCACCCCCATCCTGCGGGACCCACAGCACAGCTGCCTCAGCAGCAGATCTCATCACAGCCCCCATCGGGAGCAAGCCACAGGCACCTCAGCAGCAGAAAGAATCCGCAGGCTGTAGTAAGTTCAGTGATGGGAACGAAGGAGCCCCAGATCCAGGAACGCAGGCTGAATCCCCAATGCCATGATGCTGACTGGAAGAAGGCAGGCCCCAAAAGGGTTCATGAAATAATGTGCTTCCTTTTTTTTCCTTCTTTTTTTAGACAAAGTCTCACTCTCGTCGCCCAGGCTGGAGTGCAAATGGTGCAATCTCAGCTCACTGCAACCTCCACTTCCCGGGTTCAAGTGATTCTCCTGCCTCAGCCTCTCTAGTAGCTGGGATTACAGGTGCCCGCCACCACGCCTGGCTAATTTTTGTATTTTTTAGTAGAGATGGGATTTCTCCATGTTGGCCAGGCTGGTCTTGAACTCCTGACCTCGTGATCCACCCGCCTCGGCCTCCTAAAGTGCTGGGATTACAGGCGTGAGCCACCTGCCCGGGCTGCTTCCATTTTTATCAAGTTCAAAAAGAGGCAAAACTGTGCTGTGCTTTTCAGGATGTAGACATGGCAGTGGAACTAAAAAGAAACACAAGTAATGTATGGCCAGAAAACAACAGAGAGGGTTATCCCCAGGAGCAGGAAGGGGCCATGGAGGGGAGGAGAGGCGCATGATGGGGATGGAGGTGTCCTCACCCCAAAATCGCACCCTCTCAAAGCATACAACAGCCCAGGGATGTCTTCAGGGCTGCTTCGAGCTCTGGGGTTCCTGGGGACCGGGGGTGAGGATCCAGACCCACCGCCTGCAGTGAGCTGCCTGGCACTGGGCGATTCGCAGAACCTCCTGCTGTGATGTGGAGCACAGAGCTGCCGCACTCCTGGGTTCACTCTGGGGACTGAAGGGACGCTCTGTGTGCAGGGCTGGGTGCGCAGCAGGTCAGCTATTACCCGTAATGACCGTCTAGTGTGGGCTGAATTCAGTCCCCCAAAAGATACATCGAAGTCCTGACCCCCAGCAGCTGTGAATGGGCCTTCTTTGGAATGGAGTATCACAGATGTGAGCATGTTAAGATGCAGTCATTCTGGATTAGGTGGGTTCCTAAATCAATGACTGCTGTCCTTATATGAAGAGGAAAATTTGGAAAAGCAGATTTGTAGAAGGGGGCATGTCGACAGAGACAGAGATGAGTGGAGAAGCCGCATGCCAAGAAAGGCCTGCGGCCACCAGGAGCTTCAAGCAGAAGAAAGATCCTACAGAGCCTACAGCCAGAGCAAGGCCCCCCAGTTGCTGGACTTAGGGCCTCTGGGGTCCAGTCGCCTGGTGTGTGGTCGCTCTCTACAGTGGCCTTGGGAAATTTATACGCTTTCTGTACCTGCTTTTCATGGGCAAAAACCTTAGTTGGCTTCTTTCTGCTGGAAGCTTCAGCAGAATGCACTCACTGAGAGTTCGGCTGAGCTTGAAGGAGACGCAGTGCAGGTTTGCGGGTCGGCCCAGACTCCTGAAACAAAGCACCATGCACCACACCGGCGGCAAACACAACCGGCGTTCGGGCTTGGAGGCTCTGAAGGCCAGAAGTTCAAGATCAAGCTGTAGGCAGGCTGGCTCCTCCTGAGGCCTCTCCTCCAGCATGCAAGAATTTTCTAGGCACCTAGCAGTCACCCCACTAACCCTGCTGTACGAACAGGGAGTTCTGCACAGGGGGTCTGTACCCTGCTTTCTTCGTGAACCCTGTATTAAGACTAAGCCACTGTTCCATGTCGATAAACAGCAACGCGCCCTGTTCTTTAGAATGGCCTCCAAGGATGGCATGCCCTCTTCTGCTCATTCTTACGGGGCCCTCCTTGTTGTAATGAATAATGCTGGTGAATACACCAGCGTGTAACCCTTGCGATCTCACTTAATCATGGCTTTATGATAAACCCTTGGCCGTGGCGCTGGTAGGTGAAGACACATAATAGGTCTCCGCATCTTAACATGGGCTGCACGTTGGTACATCTCCCTCCAGGAAAGCGGACGCTTTTGACAGGGCCCCCAGCTGGAGGGGAAAGTGCCTGCCTTTCCCACACTCGTACCCAAACCAGGGATTATGCTTCTTTTTCATCTTTGCCAATTTGCTAAACAGAAAAAGTTATCAATCTCTTTCTTGCCTTAATTTGCATGTCTTTGATCACTATTGAGTTTGAACATCTTTTCATATGTTTATTGGCCATTTATGTAAATACATTCTTAACAGTTATGAAGCCGTTTAAAATGCCAGGCACTAAGGAAAGAGGGCAGGGGCGGGAGGAAGAGAGAGGCTCCAGCCCCGCTTGTGGCCAGGCAGCCCCTCCAGGATGCCTCTGGCTGCTGTGTTCCCCCCGCCTGTGGCCGGGCAGCCCTCCAGGATGCCTCTGGCTGCTGTGTTCCCCACTTGCCCTCACACAGGCCTCCCTCTGGAATACTCAGTCTTCAGGATGCAGGAGGGTGGCCCTGCACGATCTCAGCTCCAGGAAATTTGCATTTCAAAAGGGAACTCTGCTCCAGACCAAAGAATTAAAGACTGCAACCTGAACAGCCAGGAGCTCGGCGCTGGAGCCTTTGCTGCTAAGCCAACAATCAGCACATACGGTGGCCAGCAGCTTGGTCCACTCTTCCCAACATGCCTCCACCCACTCTCTTCCACTAGAGGGCGCACTTTTGGTGGGGGCAGCAAGGAGACTCTGCCAGTCCTTGTATCCCCTGCTAGGCGGGGCACGCTGTACACATTTGACAAGGGGATGGGCCCGTAGGTGAAGCCCCCACGGTGCTCACAGCTGGTCACCTCCTGCCCCACTCTCGGAGGGTGCTAGACTGCAGGTGCCAGCCAGCTCCGGGCCAGCAGGACCACGCCTTCCAGGTGCCCACCTCTGGACATGCCCCACTGCTACACGCCACCTTTTGCCCTCTCCAAAGCTTCCCTCACCCCAAACCATCTCCAAGGTCAACTCCAGGAAAATCTAGCCCGTCTAAGTTTAATTTGCTACTCTCTCATTTCTCATTTTACAGGCTAAATCATTCTACTTTATACTTTTTATTTTCTGATTAGTCACACAGAGCTCATTAAATGGAAGATAGAGCTTTTCATAAAATATGTAGAGGAATTTTGGATTATTCACTTCAAAATTTAAAAAATAATAATCCCAGCAATGAAATGCACTTTCTGTTCATAAAACTCATCGAGTGTCCCAGGATGGAAGGTTGTCATGACAGGTCTCTCTGGAACTGACCTCGGCCGGCCGGCTCTGCCCTTGGGCTATCCCGGGTCTGGGGCATGGCCAGCTTGTGGACTTTGCTCCAGATAAGGGAACGTGAAAGTTCCAGGCACAAGTCAGTCCCTACGAGCTCCATTAAGACGATTCCAGGGACATGGGTCATGAGTCGCACAGCTCACACCACCCTGATTAAACTGTCATCCAGCTTCAGATCAAAGTTCCGGCGACGCGGTGGTTCTCAAAACTCCCTGTGCTGGAGAACCATTGGGAAGTCTGATAACAGGGAGCCCAGGGCCCTGACCCCAGAGCCTCGCGTTCCCCAAGCCTGCTGGGGCCCAGAACTCTGCACCTTCAAGGGGCCTCCAGGCCAGGGCCATGCGGGTGGGCAGTCTGCGGCCTGGATGTTTGGAAAGGATCAGGTGGAGAACGTAAATTACTAATACAATTTTTGGATGTTGTGACAATATCTAGAAAACGCAAATAATCAAGCAGACAACGGCTGAGAAGAGAAAGGCAGTCCAGGGCCCGGGTCCCAGTCAGGCCACAGCACGGTCTCCCTGGCCTCCCGTGGGGTGTGGGGTGGCTCCGCCACAGACCACAGACCACAGATCAGAAAAGAGCCCAGGGGCCACGTGCAATGTGGGACGTCCCAAGGCGCTAACTGCCTGGTTAAGAGACAGCATTTCCTGATTTTAGGAACTTTTTGTCTTCAGGACGGTTCACTCTCGGATCGGGAAACAGTGTGTGTGTAAGAGAGAGAGGGACAGGGAGGGCACGTGGAGTGCGCTGTAACCACCAAAACCCGCGGAGTTCTTGGCGCTATTTGTGCAACTCTTCTTCGTGCTTGAAATCATTTCAAAATAGTGAGCTGAGCGCATCACCTCGGCAGGCAGGGCACATTTTGTGCTAGGAAGACGTGGGGCGTGGGGTGGCCACAGAGTTTAGTCCCCAGGTCCCTCCCAGGGCAGGGCTTACCTCCCAGTACAGGGCCGACGGCCCCCAACCCCAAGAACTCCCCTCCTCTGACTGGGAACCTCCCCTGGGTGGTCTGCCTGGAGGCCCCCCGTCAGCTGACATCTGCAGCCCCCTCCTGTTCTACACAGCCTGCCGTGGACTGAATCACGCCTACAAAATTTATAGGTTGAAGTAGTTGGATATGGGGGCCTGTGAGGAGGTGATTAGGGTTAAAAGAGGTTGCAGGAGGAAGGGCCTGACCCCACAGGACTGAGCTCCCTCTGCTGCGTGAGGACACCACAAGAAGGCGGCCCCTGCAGGCACCAGCCCCGCCGGCACTTGCTCTCAGACTCGCAGCCTCCAGGGCTGTGCGGGCCTCATGCCGCTGTGTCAGCCTCCTGGACGGTAGGTTCCCTCACGGCCGAACGTGGCTGAGCTAGTGGAGACAGTGCCGCGAGCCCCCTGGATTTAGTCCCTGGTGCCTTCCCCTTCTCACTCTGCTCCCCAACTTGTCACCCTGGAGCAAGGACAGCAGGAGCATGAAGGCCTTTGGGGGCGCTGTGGTTTGAAGGAGCCCCCAGAAGCCTGAGTTGGGACCCCGACCCCCAGTGCAGCCGTGCTGTGAGGTGGGCGTGGTGGCTCTCACCTGTAATCCCAGCACTCTGGGAGGCTGAGGCGTGCGGATCACCTGAGGTCAGGAGTTTGAGACCAGCCTGGACAACATAGCAAAAACCCATCTCTACTAAAAATACAAAAAGTAGCCGGGCGTGGTGGTGCACATCTGTAATCCCAGCTACTCGGGAGGCTCAGGCAGGAGAATCGCTTGAACCCAGGAGGCGGAGGTTGCAGTGAGCCGAGATGGCGCCCCTGCACTCCAGTCTGGGCCACAGAGTGAGACTCTGCCTCAAAAAAAACAAGTAAAATCAAAATAAATAATGAATAAAAATTACCTTCTCTGTGGTATTTTGTTGCAGCAGTGCAGACAGGCCAAGGATCCCCTGAAGTATAAACAAAGTTGGGGTGTCAGGATTTGCCACGTTCTTTGGGCACCTTCATCACACACCTGAGGGCCAGCCTCTCTCCTTCTCGAGAATGTCACTCTCCTGCTGCAAATATCACAGACCTGAGGGAGCCTCAACTCAGTTCCAAGGACTCCCAAACAGCTCCCTCCTGACCCCACACCTGCCCTGCCGTCTGCATGCCCCATGCCAGGTGCTGGAGCCGCCATGAGCCTTTTCGGAGCTTATCTGCACCCAGCGTGTGCCCTCCCTGAGATGCTCCTGAGAGACAGCACTCAGCCCAGCCTTCTTCCTCTCTCCTGTCTGCCGAGGGATCCCTGGGTCTGGGTTACCACGTGATGTCCACTCGGTGGCCAGTCCTACCCTCAGAGAGCCACTCTCCAGGGGACACAGTTATGGTGAGGGCTGGTCTGCAGGGAGGGCGGGGCCACCTAGCAGGTTGGGGAGGCCTCTGGAAGGAAGCCTTTCGCAGGTGAAGGCTCCAAACAGCAGCCCACTGGCAAGGAGGGGACCGTGAGCCAGGCAGGGGCCAGGGGTGTAGGAGTCCCCATTCGTGAGCCTGGCGGGGGGCTGCGGGATGAAGGAGCCCCCATTTGTGAGCCAGGCTGAGGCTCCAGGGGCATGAACGACCTCCCCACCACCAGCATCCTGTGCTGACTGAGGGCAGGGTCCCAGGAGGGAGGAGTGGATCACTGACCACAGGTCCCAAGCCCTGTCCCTGAAGCAGCCGCTGCTCCCGCCTCACTAAGGACAAGGGATTTGAGTTTCCTCCAAACAGACTCACCGCCTTGGGGCTGGCAAGGTCCTCTCCACCTGTGGCTTTCCCGGCTGCTCACTCAGCAAGGCTTGCGGGCAAGGGCAGGCGGCCTGGCTACTCATGGGGTTTCAGTTGTTCTGGGAGCCATTGAATGAGACCGGGGACCCTGTGGCTTTCCTGCTCCCAGGCTCCCCCAGCCCTGACCCCTCTGGGCAGCCCTCTATGGGGTCCACCCTGGGGTGAGCTGTCCCTGAATGTGCCTGGTCCCCCTTTATCTGAAGTTTCTGGAGGGCAGGGCTGAGCCTGCATCCTCTGTGCCCGGTTCCCGCGTCTGGCCTGGAGTTCTGCGTGTGCCGGAGATTCAGAAAGGCACATATTTATTTGACATACCGATTTCAAATCTTTTGGATACATACTAAAAGTAACACTGCTGGATCATATAGTAGTTCTATTTTTAGGCTTTTGAGGAAGCTCTATATTGTCATCCATAATGGCTGTGCTAATTACATTCCCACCAACTGTGTACACGGCCCCCTTTTCCACACGGCCTGGCCGACACTTACCATCTTTCATCTTTTCAATAATAGTGCCATTCTGACAGGTGTGAGTGGATAAGTCACTGTGGTTTTAAGTCACTTTTCCTTAATGATGAAGGATGTTGAGCATGTTTTATATACGCGTTGGCCGTTTGTGTGTTGTCCTTTAAGAAATCTCTGTCGGCTCCCAGGCCAGGTTTTAACGTTGGTTCATCTGTCTTCTTGCTACTGAGTCGTTTGAGTCCCTTATATATTTTGGATATTAATCCCTCATTTAGATGTATGACTTGCAAATGTTTTCTCCCAGACCGCAGGTTGTCTTCTGACTGTTCATTGTTTATGTTACTGTGTGGAAGCTTTTTCGTTTGATGTAATCCCATTTGTCTGTTTCTATTTTTGTGAGTTTTGTTTTGGCAGCATTATTTACAATAGACAAGTTATGGTGTAAAGCTAAGAATTTCTCAATGAATGAACGGGTTAAAAATGCACACACACACACACACACACACACACACACACACACGAATACTATTGAGCCCAAAAAGAGGAAACTGTGCTGTATTTCCTGACAACATGGATTGATCTGGAAGACATGACACTAAATGAAAAAAGCCAGGCACAGAAGGACAGATACCACGTTTTCTCACTTAGCAGTGGAATCTGAATCCATTCCACTTAAAAGTGGAGTCAAAAAGTGGCTTTTACAGGCCACTTTACAAAATAAAATCAGCAGTAATCACATACATATTTTTGTAAGCATAAACACTCAGTAAGCTAAGGACAGCCACATGTGCGTAACAGCTATGAGAACATGAGCTGTGTCTGTGACGAAAAAGGACAGGTGGCTCACACCTGCGGTCCAGCCACTCAGGAAGCGGAGGCAGGCAGATCCGCTGAGCTGTGATCGCACCACTACACTCCAGCCTGAGTGACAGAGTGAAACCTTGTCTTAAAAAAGAAGGAAAGAAAAGAAACTGGTGAAAAAGGGAAATGTATAAACACATACTGCAATGGTTGGTAACTGTTAGCACCCAGCTCAGTAACTGCAGTCATCTGAGATACTGCAATGAGCAACTGAGTGTTTTGAGAGGTTCTGTCTAAAACTGTGATGGGTCATCATGACAGCAACCAAAGAGCTGAGATCCCGAGAAATTTCATCTTTCGTACACACAGATGTACAAAAAGGACACCTCCCCATTGACTGAGGAAGTCTCAATGTCTGTATGTACATGGGCAACGCTTATACAGAAAGTCAGTATTGTGATCGTGCGCTTCCATAGAGTCAACTTTGCAAAAAGGCATAAAACTAATCGAAACTCTAAAGTCTCAGCACAATTTACACTTCCAGTATTGGAAATGATGCAGAAATGATAAAATTTATGGCATAGAAAATTGCAAAAAAAAAAATTCTAACCACTTAAAATAGTAAAAACAAACTAAATAAGTTAAAAAAAAAACTGAAAAGAAAATTTGATATACAAAAACGTATATTACAGGGGTGGATTACAGGCAATTGCACAAAGGTGTCCATAAGAGCTGTGCATGTTCACGACCATTAACTATATTTTGGAGTCTTGCATCATAATGAAAAGCTGCTTCTCTCTCTCTCTCTCTCTCTCTCTTTGAGATGGAATTTTGCTCTTGTCACCCAGGCTGGAGTGCAGTGGCTCGATCTTGGCTCACTGCAACCTCCACCTCCTGGGTTCAAGCGATTCTCCTGCCTCAGCCTCCCATAAGCTGGGATTACAGGGCCACCACCACACCTGGCTAATTTTTGTATTTTTGGTGGAGCCGGGGTCTCACCATGTTTGGCCAGGCTGGTCTTGGACTCCTGAGCTCAAGCGATCCACCCGCCTCGGCCTCTCACAGTGCTGAGATCACAGGCGTGAGCCTACGTCACTTTTCCACGTGGCGCTGCAGTTCCTGTTTTTGAAATTGTTCTGTGACTCGCTGTACAGTGAAGTGGGCGCTCTCTATTAAATTTTCCCAACTTCCTTTAGGGGATTTTGATCTTTTGAGATTTCAGCATTCGGGATTACAGAGTTTGGGATTGCATCTTTGGGGATTATGATCCAACCTTGTTATAAGAAATGCACAGTGTCCTATGCCCCGATGACAGCATCGTGCAGAATAGTTTCACTGCCGTGAGAGTCCTTGCTGTTTTACCGTTCAGCGCTCCTCCCTCCGCTTCCAATCCCTGGTGACCACTGGCCTTTACACTGTCTCCATAGTTTTGCCTTTTCTCACATACTTGAAAACATTAGTATCACCGAGGGTGAGTAGAGCCTTTTTTGGACTGACTTCTCATGAAAAACGTGCACTCAAGGCACCAGCTCTGGTGATCCTTCCTCTCTGCCTGGCTGGGTAGCTCCTCTCTGCCGCTAACGATGCTCCGTTGTATGAAAGCACCGGCCTTTGCTTCTCTAGCTACCTTCTGAGTGACATTTTAGTGGCTTTCAGGTTTTGGAGATTACAGATAAAACAGCTATAAATATTTGCATGTAGGTTTTTGTGTAGACATAAGTATTCAAATCAGTTGGATAAATATGTGGGAGTGTGATTGGTGGATCATATGGCACGACTATATTTAACCTCCTAGGAAACTGACAAACTCGTCCTGAGTGGCTGTGCTGTTTTGCGTGTAGCCAGCAACGAACCAGGGGCCAGTGGCTCTGCCTTCGTGCTGTGCTGCGTGCTGTCAGGGTTGCAGATGTTGACCGTCCTGATAGATGTGCAGTGGGGTGAGATTGCTGTTTAAGTTTACAATATCTTTTTCTTCTTTTTTTGTGTGTGAGACGAAGTTTCACTCTTTGTTGCCCAGGCTGGAGTGCACTGGTGCAATCTCGGCTCACTGCAACCTCTGCTTCCTGAGTTCAAGCGAGACTCCAGCCTCAGCCTCCTGAGTAGCTGGGATTACAGGCACGCATCACCATGCCCGGCCGATTTTTGTATTTTTAGTAGAGACAGGGTTTCACCATGCTGGCCAGGCTGGTCTCGAACTCCTGACCTCAGGTGATCCGCCTGCCTCTGCTTCCCAAAGTGCTGGGATGACAGGTGTGAGTCACCGCACCCGGCCAATTTGCAGTATCTTCATGACGAAG
>CAUYQU010077751.1:0-26288 GCA_963574635.1 Cheracebus regulus | reverse complement strand
ACCAATCCAAATGCCCATCAATGATAGACGGGTTAAGAAAATGTGGCATATATACACCATACAATACTATGCAGCCATAAAAAAGGATGAGTTCATGTCCTTTGCAGGGACATGGATGAAACTGGAAACCATCATTCTCAGTAAACTGATACAAGAACAGAAAACCAAACACCACATGTTCTCACTCATAAGTGGGTGCTGATCAATGAGAACACATGGACACAGAGAGGGGATCATCACACACGACGGCCTGGGTGGTGGGGGGCTAGGGGAGGAATAGCAGGGTGTAGGGGTATTGGGGAGGGATAGCATTAGGAGAAATACCTAATGTAGATGACAGGGTGATGGATGCAGCAAACCACCACCATGGCACGTGTATACCTATGTCACAAACCTGCACGATCTGCACATGTACCCCAGAACTTAAAGTATAATAAAGAAATTAAAATTAAAAAATAAAAAATAATAAATATATTCAACAGCAAATTAAAAACAGCACAGAAAATTAGTTAACTCAAATGCAGGTACAAAAATAAAATTCCAAATGAATCACAGAGCAATAAGGGGATGGAAAATACATAAAAAAGAGAAAGAGGAGTAGAAAATAAGGTGCGAACTAGCATATGGGAAGTGGCATTCCAAAATGAGGGGGAAACAGAATGTGATGAGGCAGTATTTAAAGAAGCAAGTAAATATTTCCAAACCAATAAATGGCAGTAATACACGATGTTAATAATCTACATATACAGTAAGAAGGCATAAAAGGAAAATAAAAAGAAATACATTTTAAGTACATTATAGTAAAACTTCTTCTAAAAAAAAATATCTAAAGCAGCCAAAAAGAAAACAAAAAAAGGAGAGGTTACTCTGAAAGCAGCAAAAATTAGATTGACAACTGCTTTCTCAACAGCAATAATGAAAGTCAGAATAAAATGATATGTCTTAGTGCCAAGGGAAAATAAATACTAACCTAATATTCTATCTTCAGTAAAAATACCCATCAGGAATAAAGGTGAAATAAATATATTTTTTGAAAAACTTAAACCAGGAAAATAACTCATCTGCAGACCTACACTTAAAGAAATATTCAAGTTTGCTTTTCAATTAGAAGAAAAATGATCCCAGATGAAACACCAGAAAGAATGATAACCAGAAAGAATAATTAGTAACATAAATGGAATATGTGTGAATAAATCTAAAGGCATTTTGCCTGATAAAAATATAATGATAATATATTTCACAACATACACATGGAAGTATAAGGCAGAAAAAGTATATATTACATTACACTTTGCTGAGGATGCACATTGTAATTTGTAGGTTAACAAAAGAATAGCAAGAGTGTAAAACTTCTAGAGTAACAGAGAGAAAAATGCAATTCAAATGGTGGCATGAAAGATTGATTTAAAAAAAACACACAGAGGCCAGGCGTGGTGGCTCAGGCCTGTAATCCAGCACTTTGGGAGGCGGAGGCGGGTGGATCACGAGGTCAAGAAATTGAGACCATCCTGGCCAACATGGTGAAACCCCATCTCTACTAAAAATACAAAAATTATCTGGGCATGGTACGGGCCTCTGTAATTTCAGCTATTTGGGAGGCTGAGGCAGAAGAATCCCTCGAACCCGGGAGGCAGAGGTTGCAGTGAGCTGGGATCGCGCCACCGCACTCTAGCCTGGGCAACAGAGTGAGACTCTGTCTCAAAAACAAAAACAAAAACAAAAATAAACCACACAGAATAGACAGGAAAAGTAGAAATCTCTTAGTAAGATAGTAGATTAAATACAAATATACAAGTATTTACAGTAAATATAAAAATACCAAATAATTGAAAGAGAAAGATTATCAGGCTGCATACAAATAAAATTCAGAGACTGTTTATTATTTGTGGGAAATATATATAAGAACACAGACACATCCAAAAGTAGAAATATAGAAATAGCACATGATGCAAACATTAACAGAAAAGAAATTTGCTATAATACTACTAGTAGTAATAAAATCAGATTAAATAGAATTCAAGGGAAAATACCAGTCCAGAAATAAATGGAATGCTTCATAATGACAAAAGGTTCAATTGGACAAGAAGTTATAAACATGATATAGTCAAAACTAATAGAGGCTTCAAAATATATTCTAAAAGTAAAAGAAACACAAGAAGAAATAGAAATTTTATAATTATAGTAAGAGACACTAATACTTGTCATTATTCTAACTCAGAACTTTAGCTGTGGAAATGCAAAATGAAGTTACATTTTTAAAAAACAAATTAATTTGACAGTTACCAAAACTTGTGATTTCACAAGTCACATATTTTCTATAAAAGGGATACTAGTGGACAAGATTTTTTAACTCAAGCAACATCGATTGCCACAGATTATTTGTCCAGAAGGAATATAGTTCATAGTACTGTATTCTGATGGCATGAAGGATCAGACAATTGGCTCACATAACTTTTAAATGACCTTTTTATAAGTATTTTAAAGTAATTTTCTCTATGTACAAAATTATCAAAGATAATATACTTTTGGTATTATTTAGAACTGATTTGTTTTTTGAGATGGAGTTTCGCTCTTGTTGCCTAGGCTGGCGTGCAATGGTGAAATATTGGCTGACCACAACTTCAGCCTACAGGGTTCAAGCAATTCTCCTGCCTCAGCCTCCCAACTAGCTGGGTTACAGGTATGCGCCACTACACTTGGGTAATTTTGTATTTTTAGTAGATACCGCATTTCTCTATGTTGGTCAGGTTGGCCTCGAACTCCCAACCTCAGGTGATCTGTCTGCCTCAGCCTCCTAAAGTGCTGGGATTACAGGCATGAGCCACCACACCCAGTCTATTTAGAACTGATTTTATCTTTTTTATCTTAGAAATAGATCATGAAGTAAGATTCTTACCATGGAAAACTTTCAAGTTAATTACCAATTTTTTAATAAAATTTGGTCAACTAATCTATTATAGGTCAGCAACATATAAATCCATCTTATAAACTCTCACAAGAATAAGTAAAAAATTTTGAACTAAAATATCACATATCTTAATTGAAGCAGATTACACTAAAAGTGGATATAAGAGACAAAATCATAGGTAAGAATAATGCATGAAAATTAGTTTACTGTAGAACAATGTAGTGTCAAATTCTAATCACATCAATTCCTAAACAATTTCTTCTAGTTAACATCAAAATTAACATGGACTTATAGATTTACAAAAATAAACAAAAGCCTCTTCAAAATAGAAACCTTCTTCTCTCAAATATCTTAGGAATAACTGTTAGTCTTTGTACTTGCTTGGAAGACAACCTGAGGCCTCTTGACCTAAGAGAGAAAGCTGAGGCGGAAGCCAAGAGCAATGAGATTTCATTTTCTTGCTGTAGCACCTATTCCAAGTTCCAGGGCCAACAATTTCACTTTTTGAAAAGCAAAAAAGATTAAAAATGTTCCTTTTGGGGAAACTCGGTCCTAATTTAAGGCCCAAGGAAGAAATTACCAGTCATTCCAAATCTTAATAAATTTAATTGTATTTGAGAGAAATTAGTAAGATCCTTTTATTAATATTTTTAAAATTATTAGTGTCACAAATAAAACTCTGCAATGCAAATTGTAACTTAAAATTCAAGCCCTATGTACCTTTGGCCTACATATTCTCTTAAATAACTTAATTCTTATAACTGTTAAGTAACCAAACAACAAATATTAAGGGTCTACTAAGGGCCAGGTAGCAGTAGCTAATACAGAGATACTATTTTGTAAAGTAATTTAATTGCAGAGATAAATGCAAAGATGTGTGATCTACTTAATTAGAGTGTGATAGTCATGTTTTAAAAACATGTCCACAACCATAGTTCTAAACTCTCTTTTTCACAAACTGAAGACTCATGATGGTTGTTGCTACCTTGCCCTTGATCTATGAAGTTCTGAAGTGAACTATTTAGGAAAAGTAAATAGTGTGAATTTCAATCTCTCTGTTACTACATATAGAATTTATCATCAAAGATTCATAAAAATAAATGATTCATAAACATGCTAACATTAAATATACCAAATTGGACTATACATTTTAGTGAAAAAATCTGGGTTTACTTAGAAACTCATCTTAATAATACTAATGGCTATTTTTATTGTTGGTATCATTCCTTCTGAGAGAACAAAATTAAGAGCAGGCCAAAAAAAAATAATAATAATTCCAATATAAACTGTTCCAAATCAAAAAACTAGTCAAAATATTCTACTGTTCATTTTGTCCTTCCACAAAATCAAAGTCAGATATAGATAATAAATAGTGGTAGTAGTATTATGATGTCATATAACTATTCATACACTTTTTTTGCAAAAAGTGACTTAGTTTAAGAAATAAATGTCTTAGTGAAAGAACATGAAGAATGTGAAAAAATGGAATTTGAAGTCCACAGAAATTATGTTAATATCTCTTATAAATTCCTTCAAAAAAATCATTTACATCTGACTCTCACTGCTATGATTGTAACATATTCAAAATGTCATCACCACCTCTTGATATAAAACCCACTTCATTCTAGAAGGGGATTTGAGGTGCAATGTTAATGCTGGTCTCAAATATAATGACACTTGTATTGTAGATACTTTAGCCATAAGGCTCCATAAATTATATTTGTTTTCTTGTTTTCATTAAGATTTTTAATATATGATAATTTAAGATTGCATGATTTGCTAAATAAGCATAGAGTAGATATAGAGAATGTGTTCAACTGAAAGAATAATCTTTGTTTTCATTTATTTAGTATTTTTTCAACACCAACTAAATGCTAGATATTGCAGGCAGAAAATAGAGCTGTGAACCAAATATAAAAGAATCCCGACTCAAGCTGCTCCAACCTGGGGTTGGTCCAAGGGCCACACAAGGCTCAGGATGGCTTTGAATGCAGTCCAACATAAATTTGTAAACTTCCTTAAAACACTATGAGATAGTTTTGGTGATTTTTTTTAGTTCATCAGCTATTATTAGTGTTATTGTATTTTATGTGTGGCCAAAGACAATTCATCCTTCCAATGTGGCCCAGAGAAGCCAAAAGACTGGACACCTCTGCTCGACTTCAGAGAGCATACAGCCCAGTGGAGGAAGAGATAAGTAAGATAAAGAAATAAAATATATACTAGGTGGTTATAAGCGCTTTAAAGGAAAAGTAGAGAAGAGGGGTTGGTTATATTAGAAAGAGGGCTGTAATAATTTCATAAATTTAAGCAGGGTGATCAAGCATGGCTTCACTGACAAGTGAATATTTGAGTAAAGACCTGAAAAGGTAAAGAGAGCAAGCCACGTGGTTATTTAGGGGACAACTTTTCCATGCTACGGCAATCCCTAAGGCAGTTGAATGCCTGACATGTTGGACAGCAAGAACACCAGGACGGTGGGAGAGAATGAGAGAGCTGGAAAACAATAAGAGATGTTATCAGATAGCTAAAGGGGAATTGCAAATGTTAACACTGTAGGCCTGCTCAAAGACCTGAAGACCTAGGCTTTTCCATTAAGATGGGAAGTTATTTCAGAGATTTGAGCAGATATGAAACAAACTCTGACTTGATTTTTATCTGAATCAGAATCTCTCTTATTGCTCTGAATTACACCAATGAGCTACAAAGACACAAGCAAGGAGAACAGTTAGGAAACTTTCATCTAATTCAGGGAAGAGATGGTGACTCTGTCTAGGATAGAGTTGCAGAGGTGCTTACGGTGGTTCAATTTTGCACACTGAAGAAAACACCAAGAGATTGCTGCTAGATTGAATAGAGAATGTGGAAGAAATAAAACATTGAAGTTTTGAGTGTAAGCCAATGGAAGATTGATGTTGCTATTAATTGAGATGTCAAAGACTAAGTGAAGATCATCAACTCAGTTTTATACATGTTAAGTTTCTACATTAGACAATAAGTGTCTGAAAGTCAAAGGAATGTCTGGAGAAGAGGTGAAAATTCTGGAGTCATCAACATTTAGATGATATTTAAAGCCAGTAGATGGATGAGATTATCAATAGTGTCAATAAAGATGGAAAAAGACAAGGTTCAGGATCCAGGCCCTGGAGTAATCAAGAATTAAGATGCCAGGATGATGAGGAATGACTAGTAATAAAGACTGAAAAGTGGCCAAATCCAAAGGAGGAAAATCAGGCAAGTGGGCTATCCTAATGCCAAATGAGGAAAGTGTCTCAAGAAAGAAGGGGAGATTCATTGTGTCTAGTGTTGCTGATAAAGTAAGCATGAATAAAGACTGAGAAGTGACCACTGTATTTAGCAATGCAGAAGATATTTCTAATGTTCACAGGAGCAGTTTAGATAAAGTTGATCTAAATTCATGTTCTCTCAAATCCACTCCAGTCAGGGTGAATTCAGGCTGAATGCCTGAATCTAGTAGATTCAAGAGAAAATTTGGGGAGAAAAATAAGAACAGATGTAGGCAATTAAAAAGATAAAGAAATTAACAAAACCTTTTGCTGTAAAGGAAAGATAAATGGGGTCGTATCTTGGTAGAATCCTGGGGGGGTTATTAATGGCTTTTTGTATAAAAAAAAAAAAAAAAGAAAGAAAGAAAGAAATGTAAGAACACATTTTGATGCTTTCAGTTATAATTTATTGGAGATGGACAGATTTATAACGTAGGAAAAAGAATGCAAAAGTTTTATGCTGGAATAGCAAGAGGGGATAAGATCTAGGACACAAGGGGAAAAGTTGACCTTTTCTAAGAACATGTACAGTTTGTCATAGAAGAGGATAAAAGGCAATAAGAGCACTAAAAATAGCCAGTTTCACTTAATTTACAAATATATGTGACAGCAGAATTTAGGCAGTGCCTTCTAATTTTCCATTTTGTATTCCTAGAAACCATAATTGACCAAAGACGAAATAAAATAAAATATAGATAGCAACACTATGCCATAAGCTTAGAAACTGACACAGAGTAGGCCTTAGAGTATTTGTTGAAAAATAGTAATTATTTGTGAAATAGGATTAAATTAATACAGCTAAAATGTTTGGCCTTTATAATTATTTAAGAATAGCAAAAGAATAAAACAGATTAGAGAGGTTATAGTTCTTTTGTGTATAAGAAAATAGAAAATAGCCGGGCGTGGTGGCTTACGCCTGTAATCCTAACACTTTGGGAGGCCGAGGTGGGTGGATCACCTGAGGTCAGGAGTTCAAAACCAGCCTGGCCATCATGGTGAAACCTCATCTTAATTTATATAATAAAATAAATAAATAAATAAATAAGAAAACAGAAAAGAGTAAATTCTTTTGTATGTAAGTAAATAGAAACCTCAGAAGTTCAGTGGTTTTCCAATGTCACAGGGTTTAGCAAAAGTTAAAACTGAAATCCAAGTGTTCTACTTTCTAGTTAAATTCCTTTTCATGCAACCTATACAACCTATACTTTCTGGCTTATAAAAAGGATCTAATAGTCTATAAATTTGCTCAGTGCATAAAAAGGCAAATTTATAGTATCATAAATATCAGAGTGGGGATCCTTGAATAATTAAATTCAGCATAATTATATGAATTCTAATAATCATTTCAAATTTCATTAATAATAATTTGTTTACCTTACTAAAACTTAGAAGTAGTCATGAGAAATGCTTTCTATGGCTCGTCTCTCAAACAAGGTTTCCAGAGAACTTTAATACTTCTTTTAATATCGATGAACATAACAAGATGAAGAAGAGGGCTCAGGGTAAAAACAAAAGTATGTCATTAATGGAATCCTGGTGAATACCACTTGTAAACTGTGTGGTGCTGAAGAAATTACCTAATCTCTCTGTGCCTTGGTTTTATTATCTGTAAAATGGGAATAATAATAATAACCTCATTGGAATGTTCAGAATATTAATCAAGATGACACCTCTACCTAGTTTAATGAATAAGTTGAATTTAGTAACCATTTTATCCCTTCTGATTCCCTCAGATTAAGAAATTAATATGAAACCAACTTTCAGACAGCTGTACTAGCGTCTCTGGTATGATTAGACAATAAATTATTATCTTTTATTTTATAATGAAAAAGTCTAGTAATTATTATCTAGACTAATAATTTTATAGTTGTGATTTGATACAGGATTACAAAATAGACACAGCCCTGAGCTCCTATCTAACCTAAAATTTCTACCCTTATACTCGGTTCAGGCTTACTTCAAGCCCTGAAGTCTGCACTGGAGGGTAGGGGTCTGGTGGTCTCTTTACTCTCACATCACCCACTCACAGAAACTGTTTCTGACCACTTCAGACTCAGGGCCTGTGAAAAGAAACTTGGCAGATGTGGGGAAAGACCACAGTGGCATGTGGCTGACCCTCTTGTCACCACTGTCTGGGATTTCTGGAATGGCAAATATACAAGCAATTACTCTTTTTTTCTTCTGGAGTACATCTGTGGCATTCTCAAAGAACCCTTCTGTCAGTTCTCTTCTCTGGAATCAACCCTCCAAATTTGTTGTTCATAATTCATTATCTTGGAACCTGGGCTTCTGCGAGTCTACTCACCTATGGGCTTAAGATAACCCTAAGCAAGCTTCCTTTGTGAGGACCCCAGTTGCTCTTCAAACATTGCTAACCTTTGCCTTGACCTTGGAGAACCATGAGGACTTGCCTGCCTTGCGACTCCTTCATCTGCTATAGAAGCAGGGGCATCCACAGCCACTGTGGCTGCTTTTAAATTTCAGATTCTATATCCTTTAGTCTCTAGAGGAAACCTGTCAAGCTCTTTGAATGTTAATCCTGAATCCCATCTCACTTGGATAAAGTGAACAGGAATTGCTCCCATTTCTCATATATAGAGTGGTAGATTTTATGTCCAACAAACCAACAGCTCTCCAAAACAACTGTATTTCTCTTCTAGCTTTTCCAACTCAACCTTTGTAGAGCCCAAATGTGCAGTTTAAGACTAAATTTACTAATTGAACTATATTTTAGCATCTCCTGGAAATAAAATATTGTGCCTCACTTAGCTTCATCTCAAACAGAGACAGAGAGAATCATTCCCATTTTAATATCTGGGTGCTTAAATAAAACACTGAACGGCATAGTGGGAGTATTCAGAAATGTTAGCTATTACAATTAATCTTATCTTTATTATTGAACATTTAAGAAGTAACTACATAAGGAATTACCCACAAGAAAAATGATTGAGAGGAACAAAACAAAATATTTAAGAACTAAGACAGTATGGTATCATGAAAGTTAAGGGGATAAGATTCATTTATCTATTTTTTTGGAGAAGGGCAATGTCAAATAAAATAAACATAGTATTAATTGGTTATTGGTGAGAGCAAACTTTATGAACAGGGAGTTAGAGAAAAAAATCAGACCGCAGTATAGAAGATGAAGAAATTTAAACAGTAAGAGCTGACAACTTGGAGAGTAAGTTTAAAGAAAAAGAAAACATAATTTGGAAACTAAGGGGAAAAAGAGTCAAGGGGCTCTTTTGGTTGTTAATTATACTTGTCATCATTTTCATTTTAAGAAATATATTTGAATATCTTGCACTATAGCCAGCTTAGAGGAAAAGTGACTGGAGATACTAGAGACAGAGGGAAAAAGTAATCAAAAAAGGAGGTAAAAAGAAGGGTTCAAGGGTTTAGAGGTAAGTATTCATATACCAGAAGGGCAATGCTTAAGACTGGAGAATGTAAGTAAATGAAGAGAAGTATGGGTATACATAAGTGTGTAGAAGTATGTAGGAAAATAATGAGGACTGAAGGACAACATACCTACTAGCCTAGAAAAGGAGCGGTTATGGAGAATTAAGAGCATGGGAATTTCAGGATGAAATTAATAGCATTGCTTAATTAATAGCATTGCTTAACAAAAAGAATTCAAGGAACAAGGAGAATGTGAAAGGATCACTAGGTTTGTAAAACATTAGTGGCATATACAAGTGTACTGTATTTTAGGAAAACAAGGATGATAGGAGCCTGACTATAAGAGTTAAAAAAGAAAAAGAAACAATGAGCAATACAGGCCACAAGTGGATATCATTTCATTTGGCCAGAAGCAAAAACAACTGGAAGAGAGAAATACACATTAAGAAAATAGGATGACTACAACAGGAGGTATAAGATGGAGTATCTTTCACTTTGACAGGGATAACAGTGTGCTGATATTAGGTTTCATAGACAACAAAGGAGCTCTTTTAGTTATAATATCAGCACAAAAGGAAGGGATGTTGTTTGATGTAATCAAGGAATATGTGTGACTGGCCATTGTGGAAGTGGAAAATTTAGGGAAATCTAATTAAGAGCTTTTTAAAGATAAATCAAAAGGCCTTTAAAATTTGACAAAGATTGAGGAGAGTAAGGATTTTTGTGCTCTCAATTTGTGCTAGTGTTCATTATTACCCAGTAAAATTGTACAGATAAGGTTGGCTAAAGATAATGATGATAATATCTGTAATGATAATAACAGTAACAATAGCTACATTTAACACTTGTTGAGCATGTACTACCTGTGAGGCACTGAAATGATCATTTGACATGTTCCAACTCATTTGTTTCTCATAACGATCTTATGAGGCAGTTTCTATCATTATTTGAAGTAAGTACTTTGACCAAGTTTATTGAGCTAGTAAGTAGCAAGTCCATTTATATCTAGGTAGTATGCATTCAGAATAAAAGTGCCTTCAGGGTAGAATCTATTACCCTCTATAAGATTTACCCAAATAGTTTGAATTTTGGAATGTCAAAAGATATATACATATACATACATCTATATCTATATCCTCCATAAGCATATATATATGTGTGTGTATATATATATATACATATCTGTATATATATATCTCCTTCATAAGTAGCCTCTCTTAATTCCTCATCAAGATGTACACCAGCACATCCCAAATTATTTTAAAAAAAAAACCCTGGTATTTTAAAATGCTCAGGGTTTCTGAAGCACATACTAATACCTCCTTTCAATCACTCCTAAGGGTAGATATCATTTACTCTTTTCAATTAAGGAAACAGAGTTTGAGAGAAATCAAGTGACTTTCCAACTGTCTCCCAGCTAACAGAGGAAGGAGCCCCAATTCAAATTCAGATCTTCTGACTCAAGTCCAAAGCCTTGGCCATTGAGAACATTACCCATCCCTGACCCTTCTTCCTCTTCAATAGTCTTTACATTTCAATTGTCTTTTCTGGTTTTCTGGTCACATTTCTATTTTGAATCTCTATACTTCACCAGAAGGTTATCACTATCTGCTTTCTGTTAACATGAAAATGACCCAAATGACTCTTTTAGTGACATTTGTGGTAGATCAGTTGCACCAATAGTCCCAGTGTTTCGTTTATCCTGTAGCCATACACTTTGCCATGTAATTCTGTTCTGCTTTCCATTCTCTCTGGGTTTGGCCAAGGAATATTACCAAAAATGACTTAAGCAGAAGTTTAAGAAGCATCTGCTTATTCCCATTCTGCTTTTACACTTCTCCCATGATCATGAGAACCAGCCAGGTCTAGCCTATTGCATGATTAGACACATGGCATAGAGGTGAATGGCCCCAGTTGGCTCAGTCAATGCCATCCTGGGTCAGATAATAGCCAGCTGACATAAAGCTGACATAGGCAAACTTTAGCTAGCCAGTCACATAAAAGTTAGCCCAACCAAGATCAGCCAATTCAAGATGAGCTGAATTCCACAAAACCATATTTTTGTATGTTATTGAAGTTTTGTGCTGGCATATAGCATTATTTAAGCAATGGATAACTAATGAATATATGCAATCCATCCAAAATCAAGATTATAGAATAATTTTTATTCATGATCTGGTCATCAGTTCACCCACAATTCTACAGATTATCCTACATAGTAATTCCTATCCTACACCTACACTCCATAGGCACTATATAGAACTTCACTTTCATCCTACAACCTTTCATCAAACAAATTTTTTTATTATTATTAATTGCTACTTAATCTTTTAAAACAAAACAAACAAAAGTCCCCACAAAGTCTCCTTTGTGCAAAGTAGAGACCCTAAGCCTAGCCTGAGAAGCAGAGCATGGGCTGAATTTCAGTTTCCGAAATGTCCTTCGGAATATCTCAGAATCTTTACCAACCTTTTCTCAAAAATACCTCTTTAATATCACTTTCTACATGAACCTTTTTGTAGTTAATCACATATCAACTTCATAATTCAAATATTTGCAGTACTTCTATAATCTTCCAGTACTATAATTATTTGGGCCCATTTATGTATCTTTTCAGAGCAACTCTATTCCCTAAACTGTCTGAGAGCCAAACTGTTTTCCCCAACCCCTTTACAAATATATGTAACTATTTAATAATGCACAGTGGACCCTCAATATATGCTAATTAAGGTGATGAAAAGAAATTTTAAACTTTTACATATGACATTTTGCAATAGGAAGCACACTTCCTTTACCTCTCCTCTAAATATTCTTAAAAAATATATTAGTAACTGACAAGTATTCCCCCTCTTCTCAAAAATGTCTAGGATTGCTAATTTTGTCAATATTCCTAAATTATTCTAATTATTCTAATGATTATTGACATACATATACACAAATGATCATCTTTTAGCATTCTAGATAAAGCAAATGCAAGTACTTCTACATTTAATGTTTTAGACATTAATTAGTTTCTACTTGTCTCGTTTTCTTTAATCATCACGAGTTACCCTATGAGGTGTTAGTATTAACCACATTTTGTAGCATGGAAGTCAGAAATTCTGACTCAAACTAGTGATGTGTAGCTGGATCACAGTACAAACCAAGTGATCTTCCTATTTCAAGTTTATTATTCTTTCTACATCAAAATGCACATATATTTAGTTCTGCATTTACTTTAAAAGCCTTTTTTATGGGCCTAGTACTTTGGTGGTTCCAAGGGTTTTGCATTATTGAGATCTGCCCCTGTTCTCAAGGAGCTTATAGTTTAGGTTGGGGAACAGGCACACAAACAAATAATTAAAATATGATAAATGATAAGAGTAAGAAACATAGACAAATGTACTTAGGGTTCAGAAAAGAGTACCTGGAAGAGATAAACTTTTGGCTAGGATGGGAAATTAACCAGACAAAGATATTGAGGAAGAACATTATAGGTAGCGAGATGAACAGGCATAAAGCAAAAAGAATGGTGTTTGCTGGGCCACTGCAAGCAGAGCCGTATTATTCAAGCATATAATGTGACATATTTACAAAACTAGAAATGTTAGGAGATGGAGCAAAGAAGTTCAGAGTTGGGTGCCCCAAAAACAGAAGAGTAGAGAGATTTGAGAATTATTTAAGAGGTAAAAACAGTATGGCCCACTGAAGACTAAATTCAGAGATGAGGAAGAAAGCACCATCTATAAGGACTCTTAAGGTGTCTAGATAAGGAGTTAGAGCACATGTAGGTTGTGAGTTGGAGGCAGATGATGACTGAGTTTGGAGCATGTTGAATCTGAGGTTCTGTGGAACATTAAAATGGACCTGTGCATTAACAAGGTAGAAAATTGAGGGGAGAGCTTAGAAACATCAGGCCTGGAAATGCAGAATTATGTAAAATTACCAGAACTCTTTAAATACAGATATACCCAAAAACATAATGAAAAACTAAACAATATGGCTATAAAATAATTTACATGGTTAGGATTTTTAAAAATTATTGTTGCATTCTTTTATAAGGAAATAATAGAATAGAAAGTGACTAAAGTAAAACTCCAATCACCAAGACCTAAAAGCACTGAAAAGGCAATTTAGGACATCTATGTCATAAATTTGTCTCTCTTTTCAATTGTATCCTGTGTTAGCTGAAATAATTTTCATTTTTCTGTTTCTCCAGTGGTTTTCAATTTTGCATGCTCTATTTCTGCCTCAAAATTCAAATTTATGGGAGTCATTTTCTCCTTCCAGTTAAATGTCAAATGCAATGCCACCAAGCAGTGGCACATTATTTTTAAAATATTCATAAGGATTCAAAGACAGTAATTAATGAAGAATATTCCTCTATTAGTTGTAGAAAACTTATGGCCCTACAGATACATACTAGGTTATTAAAAACTTGCTTTAAAAAAAAATAAGAGGATTATCACTGTCTAAGGACCTGTGGATTTCTAGGGGTATGCTGATATTTATAGTAGCAACATACAAATTGATATTGAAAAAGATATACTCAAAGTATTTTTTTTTCAGACAGAGTCTGGCTCTGTTGCCCAGGCTTAAGTGCAGAGCCACAATCTTGGCTCACTGCAACCTCTGCCTCCTGGGTTCAAGCAATTCTCCTGCCTCAGCCTCTTGAGTAGCTAGGATAACAGGTGTTCACTGTCATGCCTGGCGAATTTTGGTATTTTAGTAGAGACAGGGTTTCACCGTGTTAGAGACTGGTCTCGAACTCCTGACCTCAGCTGATCCACCTGTCTTGGTCTCCCAAAGTGCTGGGATTACAGGCATGAGCCACCATGCCCAGCTCCTCAAAGTATTTTTAAAATAGATTGCAAGTACAGCCATCTAAATGTATAGGTTCATAATCCCTAATCTATAATTCCAAAATCCATATACTCTGAAATTGATATTTTATTTGTGAATATATAATGAACTTGATGGGTGGGAAAACCAGACCTATACTTATCATGAGACTATTTACAGTCTTTATTTTTTCCATACAGTAGTAATATTCATAGAATTCTCTTCAGAAAAATTTCAGAAACATTGGGAAATATGGGTGCTGCTCATAGTCCTTCAGGAGGAGTGTTCTATAATATATTACTACTACTACACGCGCGTGCATGCGTGCGCGCGCACACACACACACACACACGGTGGAGGGGAGAGAGAGAAAACAGAGAGAGAGCAAGAGAGAAAAAGAGAGAGAAAATCAGAAAACTTCTGAGCTCCAAAACAGAACTGGCCCAAAGAGGTTTATATAAAAGGCTAAGCAGTGTATTTAAAAATTAAAATTTAACATTTTAAAAGGGCATCATAATTTAGATACTCCATACCATTGAATAGCTATAAATATAACATTTTCAATCTCGTACCTTTACGAAGAGATTGACCTCCACAATACAGTTATGTATTAAAATAGTTTTCAGTTTTTTCCTTTTTTTCCTAAAGTATCTGGTTCTAGTGCTTTATTTTTACAACATTTTAAAATAAAATAGTCACCTATTATTTTACAGAAGAAACATTTACACAACCCAAATTACTTTTAGTAAGCATTTTGATAAGATTAGGATTTAAACTGAAGACTTCAAGCTGGAGTAAAATATAGAAAGACAAATGTAAGAGGGATACATGCAGAGTCTTACACATAGACTCAGAGTCAACTTCTAAGAAGGGCAGGGAGCGGGGAAATGGGAACATACTGCAGCTTCTATGCAAGTCAATTAGAAAATTCAGTTGACTACTGTCCCAGTACACACTGAAGGTATATTAAACTTGTCTTCAAATATAATAAAATCCTAGTGTAAACTAATGAAACGCTGTATCCAGAAGGAGAAATGATTGCCCCATTTTCCGCTTGTCATAGTAGATGAGGAAGAGTGTAACTGGTTCTGGGACCACTTTAACAAGAGAATTAACCAACTCAATCCTCCAAGAGAGTGAGCATAGTGGTGATAATTCTAGAAATCACCTTATGAAGGGCAATTGCAAAGACAAAAATGTCTTCCTGAAAAAATACAATATTTGGTATAGTTATCATAGCTGCCTTTTGAAATGAGTCAAGACATTTTGTGTGATGACACAAACCAGGGTACCGTGAAGTGATATTTATTGAATACATTATATATTTCAATATTTATATTGAATATTGAAATTCAATTTAATATTGAAGACAAACTTACTGAAAATGAAAAGGACTGCAATGGCAGTTATTCACATAGGGTTATGAGATTACCTAATCAGGATTCAACAGGGGGTTCTTAGAGAACAGGAGGTTTTGAGAGTCATAAATACCTCTGTGAGTTAATAGCACAGCTAGCTTTAGCATTTTATCAATTTTGAATATATAGTTTGCAGTATTTATAAAAATATCTTTGCTACAAGCCATAACTTTGTGGAGAGAATTCAATTCTTCAACATTTGGTATACTGTCTTTTAAGGAGAGGGCCAATCAACCTTATATTTAAAAGAACATTATAGTTTAATGGGAGTGACTATCAAAAATGTCATTAATTTTTATGTTTTTTCTCATACCTAAAATATTTTGTTTTTTCTCATACCTAAAATAGGCACAATTATGCTTTTCTTAAATAATTAAATTGATTCTCATCATTAACTTTATACATAAATAGGCTGGCAGTCCTTAACATTTTTTAGTTTTTTTTTTTTAGTTAAATACAAAGATTGACAGAAATATATTTAATAAATAGCTAATCTAACAATGTTACATTTGTGAGAGGAAAGCCTACATTTTTCCCTTTTGCCAATCTCTAAAATGTTTGAAAAATAAAAAGAAACCAGATAAAGTATTTTTTCAGGGGAGAAGATAATAGATTAGCACTTCCAAGAATTTTAAAGCAGATATTAAGCATTTTAAAAAGCAAATAAAACAATAGTTGGACATGAGACTCCCAAAGTACTGTCATTTTCAAAGACAGACCACACAAATGAAAATGGAAAATACATATTTCCAAATGTCATAATTGTGTTTAAAAGGTAAGAAAGATAAAACTATCTCTACATTCTGGTCATTAAAAGCTGATCAACAAGTGGTTTTCTACTCCACTAAAACATACCAATCAATTTTTAAGAAAGAGCAGATAAGAATTCTTGCTTCTCATACAAACCCCCAACCACCATCAATAGTCCATGATTTTGTTTGAAGCAAGGTTTCAAGTGAACTAATTATCTATTCCTAAGTTGTTCTCACCAAAATGTGCATATCACTTAAGTGGAAAAATAACATTAGGAATGGGAATAAAGCGAATTTTATTTAAATCTTATTAAACTTTCTATTACAATAGGAGAAACAATGGCTACTAGGAAGCATACCTGTGGCAGGGCTGAATTGAGCTGTCTCTGGAGTGAGTCTCGATCATAGATGACATCCTGAAGTCTTTGCTGGGCAAGTGAGAGGCTTTCTTGGGTCTCCCGAAGGGTGTCTAGAAGACGATCCCTTTCATCTAGCATATTCACCATCAGCTGCTCAAAATGGGAGTCTGAGTCCGAGCCACTGCTTTGGGACCCCCTTTGGCTCATTGGGGTGTCCTCGTTAATCGTGGGCATCACTTCACACATCATTGCTTAAAGAAAGTAAGTGGGAAAGAGTCTTAGTAAAGAAATGATTTCCAATATCAATTCACTAAACATTTTGTAGCTCATTAGCCTAATTGTCTCTATTTCCCCTACCTGTTGCCCCAACTCCAACCAAGCAAAATGTTTTGACCTCAATGAAATATGATCCATTTGCTTCCTTCAGCTTAAGTGCTTTCTCTTTCCATGACACCACATTTGCCCCACCTCCCATATGCAACTTGGTTTCACCTGTTTCTCAAAGTTTTTGTTTATGACTTATCCTACCTAATTCAATTTACACAAACATGTTATTTTAATTATTATTTAATCACCTTTCTTATCTGCAAGTTTACAAATCTCTTACAGTGAATATTTTTATATTACCTTTATTTGTTATTATGTATATTGGTTATGGCAAGCAATATCACTGGGTAGGAGGTAAATGACTTTTGAATGACTTAGGTAATTCAACGAATTAATGTTTACTCTTTCTTGTAGAAAATCTACAAATAATTGAGTATTCATTTTATATAATAATCAGCTTTTACTTTGATTTTTAATCAACAGATTTTTTTTTTCAAACTGACTAGTTCTAAGCTATTTGACATTACATTTTATTACTTTCATATGCTCTCTCCCTGAATTCCTACGTGGCCTACACAGAGTAGGTAATATTGACTGAATTAGACAAAAGCCTTATGAAATAGACTGAGGTACATAAATTTGTTTAGGGTATTATACTCATCATTACACTTAATATTCCTTTTTTTTCCTGTTAGCTGCATGGTCTGGTTTTCATCCAAACTAGCACTCTTTCAAATAGTCCACAAAACAGATGTCATAAATTATATTAGCTAATGTAGTAACTTCACATCTCAGCTTCTAATCACAGGTTCCCAGTTATTAAATAAATGAACTGTTGAGAATATTTTTAAATTTGATTTAAAAGAGAAAAAACACACATAGGTGCATGATTGAACAATTATGTGACATCTTAAAAATCAGAAATCATCTTATTTTCTCTTTCATCCTCTAGGTTATGTTTCAAAGAAAAAAACTCATCTCGATTTTGGTTGTTGTACTACAGCCAGCAGCTATTAATTAGACGGCTTGGTTTTGCAAAAGGCAGACGTAAAGAAAGGCAAGTTTGGCTGTTGACCTGAAGCATTCTTTGGTTTTCACAATGCAAGGTCAATTAATTTTTCTGTCTACACATTCCTGTCCTTAGGGAAGATATTTCTGGTGATATTTGCAAACATAATGTCAAGTCTTAATAGCTCAATAGTTAATTACTTTTTATATGGGTCTTCATATAAATTGGGGTATTGAGAAGCAAAATTCAATTATCTGTGAATGATCTGCTCAGGGACTCCTGAAAACTAAGAGAAACTTTTAAAAAGTATGCATGCAAAGTGTTTTGTGACTGATAACCTATATTAAGAAATTAAAGGGGCTGAGTGTGGTGGCTCACACCTGTAATCCTAGCACTTTGGGAGGCTGAGGCAGGTGGATCACCTGAGGTTAGGAGTTTGAGACTAGCCTGACCAACAAAGTGAAATCCCATCTCTACTAAAACTACAAAAAATAGCCAGGCATGGTGGCCTGTAATCCCAGCTTCTTGGGAGGCTGAGAGAAGAGAATTTGCTTGAACCCAGGAGGTGGAGGTTGCAGCAAGCTGAGATCACACTACTGCACTCCAGCCTGGACAATAGAGCAAGATTCCATCACAAAAAAAAAAAAAAAAAAAAAAAATTAAGGGGTCAGTGAATATTAGGAAAAGTTAAAATACTTTGAATTTTTGCTCCTTGCTCAAAACACTGAGCTACCTGAAGGCACGGATTTAATTTGTTCAATTTTGTATGCACATTAAAATAAATAAGAGTAGGCACATGAAATGCATATAAGCACACACCCCCAGACACCCACACTTGCTACTGCTATACACTTAATGGATAAAACTATTTCTTGCATTTATCTCAATTTGATTTTCAGTCAAAGACTATCACAAAGATGGAAAACACAGACTCTTCTTAACTGCTTCAAATTTTCTTTACATTAATTGAAAAGGAATTGGACAAAAATAAAAAGTGTTTCCACACATTTGATTATTTAAAATGATTAGTTTGCAAGCCATGCACGAAATCTACACATTGAGCAGCTATGTCATTCTAAGAAATCATTATTAGGAGCCAATGTGTTTACTTTTGACATTTAAGGTTAAAACAAAGTACTGGGAGAGCAAATCATAGCATTGTGACAATTTGTGCCAAAACACTCATTCTTAAATCTATATTTTAAATTATGTCCTTCCTGAACAAAAGTTATTAATCTTTTTCTACCCTGAATCACTTAGAACAACTTTAAATTCCAAGGCAAAGCATAATGGCAGTGATTACCCCCGTACAAGTTTCACCTGAATATAATATCCTAACAACCCCTTATTGTTATCATGGGATATTAAGCATTCACAAACTTTAGGCTCTTAAATCAACATTAAACGTGATCTTTGATTTAGTCAGAAGGTGCTATGATGAAAAGTGGCTTAGGGACTTAGAAAGTCTATTAAACTACATTCAAAAGAACTTGATTTGATTCCACTCCTAAGGCGCGTGAACCAGGACAAGTTACATGTCAAAACTTTAGCTATCTCTTCCATGAAAGAAAGCCAATAATCTATGCTTAGGAATAAAAAGGATCTAATAGGTTACCTAACTGAGAACACACATGAAAACACATAAAGGGAAATTATAAATTTAAGTATTTCTATTATAAAGTGATCAACATTAATCTTTGTAGAAACAATAATTTACCTTTATGACACATACTGCCTAAAGGTTTAATTTGAGTAGATACTTTTGAACTCTTCGAATCCAATTTATAAAAATCAAACTATGCAAAAGTTACTTAGGAAATAAGATGAATATATGCTGCTTTTTCTTTACAGTCAACCCCAATGAGTAAATCCAAAATCTTCTTATCAAAATTAGAAAAAAGTCTACCAAAAAAATAGCTACTTTCATGAACTACTTGGCTTCTTTCATTATAACTCAGATTCTAACATAAATTACAAAATATTTGAATAATCCTTAAAATGCAGCATAAAATTTCTTAAATGCACATTTTAAGTATTAAAAGTAATTAAAGATATATATTCAATGTAAGAGTTAAATGCCCTTTTAAAGAATGGATGACATCTGAAGCAACTTGCACAGTCCAGAAGGCTATGGTTATTCAATGTCTACCGCATCTCACCCAGATAGATCAACTTTTAACTTTTATAATCAGTTTTAATACTAAAAACTGCATTCATCACTTAATTTCTGAAAAGCCAGAAAGGGCAGCCTAGAACAATTTGCTTTGATATTTGCCTTTTCATCATTCCCTCCTCAAAGTCAGTTTGATATATAAATTATGCTATCTTCATGTAGGTATTGATGCTTTCTTCATTAAATTACTGAAGGTTTTGAAGCCTAGTTAGAGACATTGTTAATTTTGTTGAAAAAGGGAAAAAGTAATAATAAACCTGATTGGCTTAATTATCCCAGTGCTTAAATTTAGCTGGAAGAATTTTATATCAGGAAAACCGACTCCTTTATTCTTAGCACATAACCTTGACTGTCTTTTAAATTTCTCAGATTTCAAAATAAAAGTTTGAATGCCCACTGGAGTCCTCACTCAAGGGCTTTCAAGATCCGATGTGTTCCTTAGTAATATATGCCATCCAAGCAGTACCTCTTCCGATATAAGAGTGCTACCAAAAGCTTTTTTATTTTCTGTCAACAAATGACTTTATTTAATCATATCACTAGGATTTTGGCCCTACTAGAAGTAATTATCCTCTATAGTGAGTTTCCTCTGAAAATATTTAGTCTTAAGGACCATCCCAGCTCCACCTCAGTTAACCTACAAGGAGTAATTCAGTGAGAGAAATCCTAGCCATTGTCTGATTACATTACATGAATATTCCCCCTCCTATTTAACTCTTTGAAAGCCTCTGTCCTCGGGAAATATGATTATCACCTTTAATGGACGCGTTTTACACTTTCTTTACCTAGTGCCTTTACAGACCGCTGAAGAGCCAGCTCACCGCACACTACTGGACAGTTATCTCTCAGCCACACCCCCCGCCACCTTGAAGAAGTTGACTTCATCATTTCCACACTGAAATTGTTCATCCTGCCCAACAGAACACAGCCAAGAAGGCAGGAGGCAGAGAGACAGGAGATGGAGAAGATGAGGTGAAAGCAAAAGGTACCCAACAGTGATCCACAAGGAAGAATTTGCATCTCATCTTCCCTGGGGGCGGGGTGGGGCTGGGGAGGTGGTCACAAAATACAGCGAAAGGAGACAGTGAAACTCAAAGACAGCTTCTGTACCTAATGTCTGTGATTTCGGGTCCTTGCTTCTTCAATGGATCAATGACAACCGCAGTCTCCGGCTTGAGGAGAAGGGAGGCTCACACCCAGCACTCCTGGACCATTTCCCTAGCAACGGGAGGAGAAAGGCAGCTCAGACACACGCGTGCCCCGCGCCCTCCCGGAACGTGCCCCGGCCCGGCGGCGTGGCAGGAGCTCGGCATCTTCCCGTGGCTCCGTCAGCAGCCAAAAGGAGAAGCGTCCATCGGAAAAATGGCATATTACAAATTTTGCTTTGGGAAGCAGAGCCCGGTTCAGACCATTGTCAAAGGAGGAGAGGGGGAGGCGGCTCTTAAAGCAGCCGCGGCCCCTTTGCCAGAGCAGCCGCAGCTCCCCGCGTGCAGCTGGAGTCCCGGGGCGGGGACCGGGGACCGGGGACCGGGTTCGACTTTCAGAAACTTAACCAGGCGGCGCCGCTCCCTCTCCGCGCCCGGCCACCCGGGGTGTGTGGGGCGTCCCTCCCGAGGAGAGCGTGGGGAAAAGGCGTGAGAAGTATCTGGGAGGGAAGTTCTCCACCCAGGCCCCGCTCCTGGAGCCCCTCTGGAGTGGAAGGCTAACCCTGAGAGTTGGAAACCTGAGGGGAAAACGAGTCTCTAGGGATGCAAAAAAAAAAAAAAAAAAGCAGGACAGGTCTCCCCTGGCCCCCAGCCTGTTTCGCTCCCGCGTGTCTCATTTCACTTCAAGGAGGCGCTGCTTCTCCGGAAAGGCAAGCAGCAGCCCCCCACACACCCATCTTCCTCCGCCCAGCCTTTCTGCAAGCCTCTTCGCTCGCTTCAGTTGGCCGGGAGAACCAACCTGCCGGGAGCCGGTGAGGACGCTACGGCATCTTGTCTCCTCACTCGCCTCGTGCGGTGGCTGCTACTCCTCCTCCGGCTCCTCCCCTCCTCCTCCTTGGCAGCCGCCACCTCCTCTTCCTCTGGAACAAGGGCTTCCCCTGGAAGCTGCTGCAGTGGTTTCCACCGGCCCTTAAATAAATTCTGAAGTAATCACGTCTTTGCTCTCCTCCTCACGCACACGCGCCCGCGGATGCACTCGTCTCCTCAGAGCCGCTCCCGGGCCGCCGAGGCTCGCGCGGCTCCCAGTGCGCCCTGCGAAGGCGAGGGCCAGGGATGCGCAGAGTGGGAAGGAAGGCGGCACGCGCTCCCCCGCCTGGGCTGCCTTCACACAATGGGCTCTCCAGCCCCCGCGCTCGTGTCAGCCCGCGCTGGTGGGGATGGGAACGGACTTGGGCACCTTTTAGCTCCTGGGTCTTCTGTGCTCGTCGTTTCTGTAAGCAGCTTTCTTTCCATGGGGCCAGGGCACGGTAGTCATGGTTGTAGGGACCTGAGCCAATCTAGGGTGTGGCGGCATCTGTCATTTCTCGTTACCTCTCCAGTTCTTCTCCATTCATACTGTTTTGGTGAGGAGAATTGTGTGTTAAGTATTCCCTGCCCGAGTGAATTTTAGCTTTGAGCAGAGTCGGGTCTCTCCATCGCGTTCCAGTCCCCCCTATATCTCCACCTCCCTTTACCTACTCTCTCTGCTGCTGTCCATTCATGCAGACCCATCAGGGACCGAGGAAGCAGGAGACAAAATCAGTACCTACTGTGAGCAGAAAGGGAACGTTTCTGTGAGGGAGAGTCACGAATCCTGGGTTTGATGAAGAGGACATGCATGAAGGAATTGGGGAAGGATTAAACACGGAGTATAATTTGGGGCTTAGTGCAAATATTCTAAGAGTGTACTACAAGAAATCCAAAAGCTACATTTTGCTTTTGTGTAAAGTCAAGATTCCAAAGTTAACAAAGAACTAATATGTAAATACCTGTTCACTTAAATTTAAGTACATTCTCCAAGAAACAATCTTTGTTTCTGGGGGAAGTATTTAATTCAGTTAGTGACTTTACAGTGGAAAGTGGGATCAAGCTCATGTATCTATCGCCTTCTATTCTAGACTGTTACTTAAATTCTGCAACACAACATCATCCTATAAGATGTGTCAAAATAATACAAAAATTCATTAGATGTCAACTGGAGCACTATTTCTCAAACATGATGTGCATACGGACCACCCATGGGTCTTGTTAACTTGTAGATACTGATTCACTAGGATGAGGGTGAAACCTAAAATTCTACCCTTCTAATGACTCCCAGATGGTACTATACTTCGAGGAGGAAGGGGCTAGACCACCCAATCAACCCACAATTTGATGGGCTTAATTACCCTTAACTACAGAAAACTCACCTCACAGGATAGCCTAGTTTATTCTCAGACAAACTTCATATTGTAATAGCGTCAACATATTAATCAGATATCGGTACTCATAACTTTCACTCTCTAGAATTCTACACAAAACATAACAATTCCTTATATAAGAGAGAGATTCTTATTTTTAAAGATAGCTATTATATCTATTTGTACAAGAATTCCTTCCTTATTAAACCTTGGTTTGACTTTCCTTGGCAATCAACGTTTGTTAAGTACAGGCTCAGATGTTCTTACTGTTTCCAAGAAGAATTTTGATTTCCTTGAGTCCCATTCATATGTCAAATACAAGTTTTAATTGTAAGTAATTCCCATATACAGTTGACACAACATAGTTAAAGGCTAACCTATGGTAGATATCGCAGAAAGAAAAAGGTTGATAATGGGAGGCAGAAAAAGAAATCACAAGTTAAAGGATATTTTGGTAAGAAGATTCAGTCTTCTTAGTAAATGTCAGCTGAGAAACTCTACATTATCAGTAACTTCACTGCGAATTATGTAAATAATACATCATATTAAAACTGAGACTTTAAAGTAACAATTTTGCATAAGGCATTAGGTCAGCCAATTCACATGAGAAGAGTAACCAATGGCACCAGTTCCTCTAATGGCCCTTAAAGTTAGTGTAATATTGGGATTCAGGGATTCAGGGTGCCCTCAGCTCCCCTGAGAGGATGTTTCTCCAGGTTCTTGGTCTCCTGCCCTCTCAAGAATGAGAGAGGGGACCACCGCGCAGTGCGCAGTAAATGCCTGACTCAAAAGTGTTTGTAGAAACTGATTTATTTAAAGAGAGAGAGAAACAGGAGGACAGAGAAAGAAACAGCTATCATACTGAGTGAGAGAATCCAGAAAGATGGAATCCAGGAGAGGAAAGCAGCTTCCACGAGAGTGTTAGGGAATAGAGAGAGAGATGGAATTTAGGAGGAGAGGACAGGCTTCCACGAGAGAGTGTGGAAGGGAACTCCAGAGGGGAAATCCAGGAGAGAGGAAGAGGCTTCCACCAAGGGAGTGTTCGTGGAAGGGGACCCAAACATGGTGTCCGAAGGGTGTGGAAGAAGCGGACTTTTAACCTGGGAGGAACCTTCTCTAAGACCCCAGGCCAATGAAAGGCGTTCCTTAGAACTTCTGCTGGAGTGATTGACTCTGAGTTTCTTCCCGCGCCCCCCAAATTCAAACATAAACCGTTAAATCTCCCGGATGGAGAGAGATGGGAGGGGGGTATGGCGCTGGGAAATTCTTGCCCTTAAAACTACGCCCCCTGGTGGACCCAGAAAGAGAACACATTCCCTCATTCGCCTACAAGAGAATCTCCAGAAGGGCTTGTTACAACACAGATTGCTGAGCCCTATCCTTAGAGTTTCTGATTCATTACATCTCTAATATGTTCCCAGCTGATACTAATACTGCTAGGTCAGGGATCCCACTCTGAGAACCAGTGTGTAGATACAGCTGGAGAAATTTGGGAACAAAAGAAGCACAGAGCAAGAAAAAAAGCTGATAAATATTTGTATTCAAAGAAAAGACATCTCCCATACAAATATAAATCTGACTCTATTGTTTTGATGCCCAATCAATGATTAACATGAGATATGCTTGTCTTCTAAACAGTCAACCAGATTTAAGTAGAAGTAGTGAAAGCCATTATTAGTCTTAGTGCCTAATATCAATCAATGTATTTAGTCCACATCAGCATATAATATTATAGTAGCCACATGTACTAATGTTTCTTCTTAACATTTTATTTTAAATTTGAGCTTTTGGTCTATATATTCCTATGACGGTTAATACTAAGGGTCAACTTGATTGACTTGAAGGATGTAAAGTATTGATGCTGGTTGTGTCTGTGAGGGTGTTACCAAAGGAGATTAACATTAGAGTCAGTGGGCTGGGACAGGCAGATCCACCCTTAATCTGAATAGGCACCATCTAATCAGCTGATAGTGCAGCTAGAAATAAAACAGGCAGAAAAATGTGAAAAGACTAGACTGGCCTAGCCTTCCAGCCTACATCTCCTCTTGCACTGGATGCCTTCTGCCCTCAAACATCAGATGCCAAATTCTTCAGTTCTTGGACGGGCTCACCTTACTACTCAGCTCGCAGATGGCTTATTGTGGGGAATTAATACTTAATAAACTTCCATATATATATATATATGTATACGTATATACATATATATATAAGTTCCCTATATATATAAAGTTCCATATATATAAAGTCCCATGTATATAAAGGGAAGTTTATTAAGTATTAATTCCCCACAATAAGCCATCTGCGAGCTGAGTAGTAAGGAGAGCCAGTCCAAGACTATATATATATATATATATATATATATATATATATATATATTATATATATATATATATATATATATATATTATATAAAGTTAGATATATATATTGTATATAATAAATAATATTATATGTAGAGGTGTGTGTGT